>PVIR01022658.1:0-27989 GCA_004026965.1 Petromus typicus
CCACCAGAGCACATGTGTGTTCTTTAGGAGGACAAAGGACTGGAGGATTCTGGCCAGGCTGGGTACAGCCAGGATGTAGGACCCAAGTGAGGAGCTGGGTGGCTGAGGCAAGGAGATAGCTGGGTACAGCAGTGGGTGCAATGTAGAGGGCAGAGGGCAGAGTCTGGCCCTACCCTGCCACCCTCTCATGCAAGTGGACATTTGGGGCACACAACACTTGGCACGCTGGGGTGGGCGCAGCTCAGCCCTGGAAGCCCAGCTCCTTGTACTTGGCAGCGATGTCATTCCGGAACAGCTCCAGGGCCTTGCTCATGGCACCCTGCACTTCTCCTCCAAAGTCCCCAGGGTGCTTGTTCTGCAGGACCTGGATAATGGCCTCCGAGATGAACTGTGGGACCAGAAGGGGGGTGGCGCTGAGGCAGACAAGCATGGGCTAAGCCCAGGCACCAGCTGCATTGCCTGCCTCACTAAGGGAGAAACCAAGGCTGGTTTCCAAGGCTGCAAGTGGAGCGTCTGCTGCTTCATGTGGGCTGCTGCAGTGGGATGAGAGCAGGGGAGAGCAGGGCACCTGGCTCACTGTCGTTTCCACAGCTGCGCCATCTGGAGGTCTAGAGGGAGATGCTCTCATGTGTGCACTGAACAGCTCCGCATGGAGAGTGCTCTAAACGCTGTTTGGGAGCATGCTGTGATGGTCACGTCTAATCCCAGCACTCTAGGGACTGAGGCAGTGGCACTGCAAGTTGGAACCCAGCATGGGCCACTTAGTGAGACCCTGTCTCAAAGTAAAAAATAAAAAAGGGCTGGAGTATAGCTCAGTGTGAAGGCCCTGGGTTCAATCCCCAGTACTTAAAAAAAAAAAAGACTATTTTGCAGCAGTATAACACTATTCAGAAGCAGGGTGGGAGGGAGAGGAAGGGGTCTGTGCCAGGCCTCAGCTCCTCCTGTGCCCACATGTCTACACCTGGGCTGCATTGGGATGGCAACGCTGTTTCAGATCTGGAAATGGCCTGGACAGGAATGGATCCCAGCTGCCACCTGCTGTATACCAGCGGTAACATTTTGCAGTGGGGACAATCAGTGGCCAGGCTGAGGGCACGTAGCAAGGTGGCAGGACTGGACTTGTGCCCCACCAGCACCAGCAGCAGAAGTCAGACCAGGGCCAGGGGAAGGTGGGGCAGGTGGAGGCAGCCGAGAGGCAGCAACACTGGCCCTACCCCCAGGGCACAGAGCCACAAACACAGCAGGACCTGCTGGTGCCCCACCTGCTGGTCCATCTGTCTGTAGTAGGAGGCCAGGGAACAACTCAGCTGCCCTCTCCAGCCCTTGGCCAGTCCCTGCCACGGGAATGTCCACCCTGTGTTATATCAGAACTGAGCCCACAGTGACCACTTCTGCCCAAGGAGCTAAAGACCACCTGGACACATTAGGGGAGAGATAAAGGACCAGACTTTGTTTCCTCTGCTCATCGGTCTAGAACACTTTCGTCCTTGGAGTGGGAATCACCCCTTTCCTGCTTCTGTGCACACATGGCTAACTGGATGTCAGCCAATGGGATGCATGCAAAATCATCAGATGGACCCCTCAAAGGGGCCCTCAAAAAGGAGACTCCCCCTTTCTCTTCTGCTTCCTGAGATGGCTAGAGCTGCTGCAGCTACCCTGGGCCCCAAGGCCTCTCTGAGGCTAGACATAGGGCCTGTGTGGCTGGTGACCCTGGCTCTGGACTGCACTGCTACTCTTCCGGGTGAGGGAAGGAAGGTGGAGATACAGTCCTGACCTTGGGGTACCTGTGGGCAAGTACCTGCCACCACCCACCAGCTGTCCTGGACCCATGTGTCCCTCATCTCTACCCAAGGCTGGAGGCTGCCTGCACAGCCTGCTGTCTCTGCCCCACATGAGCTTCTGCATGAGAGCCCGACCAGCCTCCTCTGGTTGGGGCCAACACATTAGCCCACCCAGTTTCCCCTGAGCAGATGGTGTCAAGGGCAGTGCTTGACCCTTCTCACCTCCTCACAGGCTGCTGAGGCCCAGGCAGGGTGAACTGAACCCCAGGCCAGCACAGATAGGGAAGCTAAGGCAGGGTGGGGTGCCCTGTGCCCCTCCTACCTCCAGGTACTTGACTGGGATCTTGTGCTTGGTGGCGTGCGACTGGGCCAGCGGTGCGAGCTCAGCTGCATGCTGCCCCTTCTTCTTGAGGATCCCACCCAGCGCGGTGAGCACGGTGGTGCCGTGCTTCTTCAGGTCCTCATTTGCCCGCATCTCATCCTCACCCTTTAGGTGCTTGAACTTGTCAAACTTCTCCAGTGTCTCTGGGTGGCCCTTGAAAAGCCTGAGCACAGAGTGGGCAGTCAGAGGGGACAGAGCTGGGCCTTGCTTCCCTGCCACTCTCCTGGCTGGCTGTGACCTTGGCCACCCACAGTTCCTCTCTGCACCTCGTTGTCCTCCAAGGAGCAGACACAGAGAGGCAATGCAGCTGGAGGGCAGTGGTGGGCTTGGGACACAGGTGCCATAGACATCACTACCACTCTCCGCCTCAGCAGTACCCTGCGCCTCCTCTTCCAGCTGCTGTGAGGGACAGGGCAGAAAGGCTGCTCATGTGGCACCTTGGTGGGTCATGCGGGGGCTGCGTGGAGGAGAGAGGGTAATGCGACGGCTGTACCTATGTCCTTGCTGGGCCCCTCAGGCTGCTCCCACTGTGCAGGGTAGGATGCCATCCCCAGCCAGGTTCAGGACCAAGCTGGGATGAGATGTGTTCTGCCAGGGACCCTCAGCCCTGCTGGCAACCAAGTACCACTCCTGCCAGGCACTGGGAAAGTCCAGAGGGCTGTGCCTAAGAGCAGGGCTACCACCTCCAGATGTGAATGTGAGGCAGTTTCTGCATTTGAAGAGAGCCCTAGCTGGGGAGCTCTGGCTGGGGGGCAGCTACTGCCAGAAGTGCCCTTGGGCCTCTCCGCAGTCCTACGGCTCTCAGGAGGCCAGAAGAGGGGACCAGCTGGCACAGTGGGTGGAACCCTCAGTGCTTGGGGATCCAAGGAGCTGGCCAGCAAGCTGTGAAAGGTTCCAGGGGTAAGAGGGACATGGAGACAGGCGGACCTGCCCCTCCTCATGCACAGCACTCTTGCCCCTAGCAGGTCAGATGCTGGCCCCAGAACCCAGGACTTCCTTTCCACTGTCCTGGAGGTGCACAGGGACACGCACAGCCTGTGTTAACAGCGGACCCTGGAACACAGCGCTACAAGAGTACTCAGTGTGCCAACACATGCCACTTCATAGGAAGAGCCTGGGGAAGAGACTGGGAAACATGCAGGAGCCCGTCTCATTGGTGACTGCTCATGTCTGTCACTACTGCTCACTGAAGTGACACAAACATGTACTCATGTGGCCACAGCTGTGTGTGCTCCTGCAGGGGCTCGCAGGGTGGGACGCTGAGTCTCCTGGCTGACCCATCTCCTGCCGCTACCCTGGGACCCCAGCCAAGCTGCTTGCGTCAGCACCAGCGTCCCTGCCACCTCCCCTCCCAGGTCCCGGCGCCTGACTATTATTATCTGGTGACAATGATCCCTGAGTCCCCACTGACAGGTGCAAGACCACAGGCGGGGCCAAGTTCAGGACTGGAGGAGATGGGCAGGAGGGGTGCAGACAGGGCCCCGAGCGCGAGACCTTGGTCTTCCAGGGACTCCCCGGATCACCACACCAAGTGCCTGGTCTGGAAGACATCTACCCCTCTGCCCTTGTGGCTCCAGACACAGCGCAGGAGCCTGAGTTGATCTGTGGAGTGAGCTCACCCTGCCTTGGTCCTTGGGAAGGGTTAGCGGGTGGTGAGAACAGCCTGCTGGTGCAGATGCCCCCAACCCTGTCCTCGATTTGCCCCAGTCCTGCCGCTGCCTGCTCCATGCACTAGACAGGTCTCAGGGATGACAGGGAGCAAAGCCAACCCACTGTCCCCGCACCATGGTCCAGCTGGATACCCATGTGGGCCCTGAGGACTCTTCCCACCACTGAAAACCCTTCAGGACCTGCAGGAACAGAGACCCTAAGGGCAGTGGGCAGCCGTACCGGGGTGATGCCAACATCTGTCCTACTGCAGCTGTGTGAACTTGGGCCAGTTCCTCAACCTCTCTGTTCAAGGCAGTGATGATGACCTTGAGACTGGAAGACGTACTCAAGCCTGGCTTGGGACCTGCACACCCTCCGTGTGTCTGGTGCCTCCTTCTTTTTCCTGCCTTCCTTACTACCAACGTCCTCACCAGGAGCTGACTATGGCTAGCATGGATTCTCTGGCATTTCTGGAGTAGAAGAGGCCGTGGCTACCAGCAGCACCTTCCCAACACCAGTCCTGGGAGCCTTGGCTCTGACAAGAAATGCACACGTCCCTCATGTGTCCTGCTCTGCCTCCCGAGCTCTGTGACCAGAGCCTTGGAGTGATGGCTTATGTCATGTTGACAGTCAGGGCTGGGAGAGATGACCTTCCTAGGCTCCCAGAGCACAGAGGCCACTTCCACCCGGGAGGCCACCACCCTGCACCCACCTCAATGGTCTGGAGTGGGACGTGGACACGTGTCCTGCCATGAGACATGTGACAGGGCAGCAGTCCTCACTCTTTGTCCCTGCCTGGGAGGGGTGTCTTGTGACACCCGCCAGCCTGCCGGCCAGTCCTTCAGGACCCCATGGCACTGCCTGAGCCTGGCAGAGCCTGTAACCTACAAGGACCCCCCTCAGCACTTGGAGTCCCTCTAGTCCCCACCCCACCCCCTTCTCTACCAGTAAAGGATGAAAGGAGACTCAGGTGTCCTCACTCCACTCCGAGGCGCAGGCTCAGTGCTGCAGGGGAGCTAGGGCTTGGGGCTGACACCAGCGGAAGGCATGGGCTTCCTCCAGTGTCATGAGGCTTGGTGCAGCCCTCAGCCAGAGACAGCAGAGGACAGGTGCACCCCACTGACTAGGGAGTCTGGGGAGCACAGAGTAAGTCTGCCTAGCTCCACCTGCCATGTCCCCAAGGCTGAGAGGTGACAAGTCATCTGTGGGGACCTCTCCCTGGCTCCCAAAGGGGCTCAAGGGTACCAACTCTTGTGGCCTCTAGGACCCAGTAGGACAGTTAGAAGGGCCAGGAGAAGTGATGCCACCATTGTCACCATTGGGAAGGGTTAGGGGACAGCAGTGGTCTTGCACCAGCTGCGCTCCGGTCACCAAGCTTGCTATTCAGGATCATCTTCAGACTACAGGCAGCAGAGGCCAGAGATCTATCCCAGAGTGCTCAATTCAGGGCACCAATGGGCCCTGCTTCTTTCTGATGCAGGGTGCAGGGAAGTGCCGTCACTGTGACAGGCACCCGGGTTTCAGGAACTCACTTCACTGTGTGATCCACTCTGGCCCCTGAGTGTTCATCTTCACCCTTATTCCTGTAGGCGGGTGCCAGGAGTCCCCTCCATATAGGGGAGACATTGGGCTCAAAGAGGTGGCTTCTCCCCAGAGGGCACACACAGCCCAGTGGCAGGGCCACTTCCAGATATCCCTCAGTCTCATCTTGAAGGCTACGCCTCAGCTTAACATTCTCTGGACCTCAGTGGGTTTGTTACTCGAGAGACACCCTTCCCCTCTAGTCCCTTTTGTCCTTGTCCGGTAGGTGAGTGGCTGGACAATGCCTGCATAATGCTGCTGCAACTCTAGGACCCCTGGTGGGCTCCAGGCACCCACTTTGGACACCCAAGCTTCCTCCAGTGCTGGTTGCCTGGGTGGACCCTCCTTTTCTCCTGGATGGAGAGGCGAGAGGGGACAAGAGGAAATGGCATTCTCCCCACCACGGTTGGCTGGTTTACCTGGCCAGCTTCCCAGTGGAAGCCCAACCCTGGGGGTCTGAGGGTGGGTGAGCTGACATAGCTGTTTACCTGATGAGGACCTCTTGTCCATGGCTGCTGAGGTCCCCCTCCACCTTACCCCAGATGTTCAGCACCAGTTGCCACTCCCCATCGCTGAGCCCCATGTCGTCTGAGAACAGAGGAGAGAGAGCAGGCTGTGTGTCAGGGACAGCTTGGTGGAGGCTGCTTGGACCGAGTTTTATACCTGCTGGGTCCTGACGTGTTCATTTGACGCCATGCCCTCCTCCTGTCTGTCTTCGTTGGGGTCTAATCTGTGCCCTCACATGGGCGCTATTTTGGGGCAGGTGCTATTGTAGCAAAGCAGGACAACTTGGGACACAGGGGCGGGGGAGTAGGATGTGAGCAGAAAGGGCACTGCCCAGGCCCTGCCAGCCCCTGAAACTCAACCCTCCCTGCGCGCCACTGGGAGGACCTGGCATGACTCTCCTGGAGACAGGTTCCCTGCTGGCCCCGGGACTGGTGGCCAGTCTTCCTGTCTCACTTCACGGTTCCTGATGCCCCACTAATCTGTGCGGTAAAGGGTGAGCCCAGGCACACTCCCAGCCCCTCAGCGAGCCCTGGCTCTGTGACCTTGCTCCCAGAGCCCCCCTAGGAGTCATGTGTGGCTCGCTTTTAATCTCTGCTTCTTCTTCTGTCCTTTTATTTATAAACACTCTGGTTGTGCTGCTTGCTGCTCCCTTGTGCCATGTTTCCTTGTTTCCATGCCAGCTCCTCCACTAACCATGGCTGACGCTCCGGTTTTTGCCTGTCCCAGGCCCTGGGCCAAGAGCTTTACGTGAGGTAATTCATTTAGCTCGGCAGCCCTAAGAGACGGGTCTTGACACTGTCCCCTTTAACTGGGGAGTGAGGAAGTGTGCCATGGTCACACAGCTGCTAACTGAGAAGCAGTTGGTCCAAGACTGAGACTCAAGTCTGCTCCTGAGACTTTCATTTGGTTTCCATAAGGCAGGAGTTCTGTTGATTCACTTGTGTGTCTTTGGGTCTCTAAAAGTCCCCTCTACTGAGTTTGAACTAAATAAACATTTGTTGAGTGAATGAGGATCTGTTGGCCAGGAGGCAAGCGTAGGCTGTTTGGGATTACTTTACTCCATCCAGCCACCCATCGCTCATCAATCTTTCCTTACGCATCTCCCATCCTTCCTATCCTCCCTTCATGCTTCACCATCCATTCATCCATTCACCTATCAAATTTCATCCATTATCCACTCATTTACCTACCCATATGCATCTCTTTCCTGTCCCTACCTCCTTCTACCAGCTATCATCATCCCACCGTTCACTATCCATCCATCCATCCATCCACAAACATAGTATGCAGACACGGTATGACATGCAGAGGATAACAAAATAAATAAAACTCGAGGTCTTTGGGGAGATAAGTAAGAGGAATAAATGCACGATGTGGTGTAGTTAGCGTTGGGATGAAGGTGCTCATAAATCCTTCCTTCTACATGCTCAGGACTTGCAGTTCTTCAGTGCCTTGCAGCTGGACCACACTTGTCCTTGCCTGCTTCCCTGTGAGTATAACTGGGACCCAGAGGAGGACCTTCAGTGCCTGGGGAGCAGCAGGAGGGAGCTGGCTTCTCCAGCATCATTTTACATCTGCTTCTTTATCACCTCACATGCTGGGTCAGAGCCCTTCTTGGCTCTGCACAGAGCCTGCTAATCACTTGAGGACTGTCTGCTAAAAACTGATAATGTGTGGTGTCTTAGTCTCAAATGTGCCTTCCTCACCTCATCTCTCCTCAAGGCAGAGACAGAGCTCAAAAGAAATCCAGTTGTCAATTTCTACAGCGCCCTGTTCCAAATGCCTAAACCAATGCCTAAGTCGCCAATCATCTTTCTCAGCCTGAAGCCCCTGAACCCCAGCTCCTCAAAGATCACCCCATTACCAGGTCTCCTGATCTACTCCGCACAGTTGCCTCCAGGAACTGATGCCCCTTGACCCATCAGGACAGTACTAAGGTGGCAACCAACTAGACCCAGCATGACCAGGATCCATTATGCTGCCAGCTGGGAGAACCCCAACCCTTACCCCAGCCCCTTTTCAGTGCAACCGCAGAGCTCCTGTACCCCTAAGACAAGCCTGGAGCCACTCTTAAGGTGGCAGCCAACTAGACCCAGCATGACCAGGATCCATTATGCTGCCAGCTGGGAGATCCCCAGCCCTTACCCCAGCCCCTTTTCAGTGCAACCCCAGAGCTCCTGTACCCCTAAGACAAGCCTGGAGCCACTCTATCGGTCCTCCCAGCTCAGGCTCACTGATGAAAGTGCCCTTCCTGTTCATCCCACTGCTGCCCCCACACTTGGTGACAGGGAAAGGCCAGGCCTATTCTTGGGAATAGTCAGGGCTTGTCCCACAGCTCCATAACATGAGCTGTCTCACTGTCAGCTAAAGTTCTGGAAAGACTAGGAAATGCCTGGCTGTCCACAACTGCACCGTCCTAGCCCCTGCTGAGATGATACTTTTGGGGATGCACAATTCTCCTCTACGCCCACCTCCAGGGCCACCAGCAGGTATTATGAGGTGGCAGGAAGTCACATTCGTGGCCTACACTGGGTGCCCAGGCCTAGGTCTTTTTGTAAGTCCTTGTAGGGTAACCATGGGCGGCACTTTCCCTGTGACCTGCAGGTGACCTCTCTGTTCATCCTACAAGAGCAGATTCTCAAAAAGCCAGGAGGCCTGTTGGGCCAGGCCACTGCCTCTTGACACTCAGGAGCAGTCCCAGGGTGGTCAGTCCCCATCCTGACCCTTAGTCCACCACGGGCCTGGTCTGGACCAATGTCTGTGGGCAAAGGTGGGCCTGGCGTTCAGCCCTGCTGTTGGGCCATAGCCACGGCCCAGCCTGGCTCGGCCACCTGTCCTGTGTGCTGGGTCACAACCTTGACACCTCTGCCAGGATCTGCAGTGCAGGGCTCCGGTTTCTGTCTCCATGCTGGCTGGCACTGAAAACACAGCATGTGGCTTCCCCAGGGGCAGGGGCAGAGCTCCCTCACCCAGGGATAGCCTGGGTAAAGTCTCAGCAGGCATTAGCAGCAGCATAGAATATTTAATGCAGGGCTCAGCAGGGCCCCGTTCAAGGCAGGCCTGAAAGCAGTGGAGCCTTTGGGGTTTCCAGGGAGCTCATGGAAAGGCGCTGCTCGCCGACACTGGAGTGGAGCCTGCAGGTGCTACAGCCCCCGGAGCGGTGGTCACTGACCCTGTAATGGCTTCATTACCACTGGCCACTGAGGCAGCAGACAGACGGGAATGCCAGGCTTCCCCAGGCTTGTTCACAGCTCACATAATGGGGTGTGTGATTAATGTGACTCCTGTGGACAAATCAGACCCATCTAGCCTGTCTCCTCATTTCCCAGGGTGCTTCGTGTCCCCAAACATGAGCACACAGCATCAGCCTCGGACCCTCAAACTCTGGATCCTTGGATCCAAGATGAAAGTTCTATAGAGCAGAAGCCTTCACCTGGTACCAGCAGCTTGAATTCTGGATTCCCAAGTCACAGAAACCTAGAAATGGTGCCATCTGTCATTGTAAAAGGCCTTCTGTTCCCAGTGGGTGTCACTCTCTCTGGACCCTCATATTAAATATCTGCAACTAGTGAGCTCACTACCCAAACCTTTAAGGGTTCTTATTTGTACTGAGCTGAAGGAAGCTGAGTCTCACCTAAGGCTTCTCCCCTGTGAGCTGAACTCTTGTGGGACGGTGATATTAACTTATAACGTCCCCAAGGGACCAAAATGTGAAGAAAAAGAGAATACTTTGACTCCTAATCACCCTCAGTGGACCCTTCTTCTGGAGATGTCCTGGGGAGCCTGTTTGGGGCCCCCACTTCTGCTTGAGGTATGGATTAGTGAGAGCAGCCAGAGACCACTGAAGCCCATGGTGTGGCTGCAACTCTGACCTCTGTGTGACCATCATGCTGACCATGTCTCCTGCCCTACCTCTTCTCAGTGTCTCTGGGGCTGGGGCCAAGGCAGGGTGAGAGGAGGTTTTGTAGGTGTTTTGTTGGTATGGAACCAAGAAAAGTAGTGTACCTAATAGGACCGCATTCCTCTCTGACCCATGTGGTGCCATGTTCCTGGCTTTCTCTTGGGTGCATCTTGTCCAGAGCTTCTCTCTCAAACCACGGCCCCTTCAGAGGCAAGAGTGTGGATGCCAGAACCAAGCACACTTCTGTACACTGGTGCTGTACTTTCCGCTATTGTGATCTGGAGGCAAAGGCCCTGGCTCCGAGGACCCCAGGGACCCAGGGAAAGTGGCCACCTTTCCCTGTCATCAAGTGTGGGGGCAGCAGTGGGATGATCTTTGAGGCACTGCGGCCCTGAGGTCTGAGGGGTCTCAAGCTGAGGACGATGATTGGTGACTTTGGAACACTGCTTTAGGCATTTGGAACAGGGCGCTCTAGAAACTGGAGCTGCTACATTCCTGAGAGGCTTGGAAATGTCTTGGTTATCCTTGTCTTGCTACCCTTGGTCTTGAAGACAGATGAGGTAGGCTGGGTGAATTTTGGCTCAGACACCCTCTATCGCCAGTGTCTAGGCAGACACTGCTAAAGTGATGGGCGGCCAAAGTGCCAAGTGGTGCAGGGTCTGACCCATAAGGGACAGTGACGAAGGAGCCAGATAAACGGAAAGCACAGATGCCATGCATCTGGCATGGGTCCCTGCAGCCCAGTTCACAGTAGTTGAATGTGGAACAACTTAGGTACCATCAGCAGATGAGTACAATGCAGTACTTACTCAGCCATACAGTATACAGTTGTGTCATTCCAAGGGAGGGAGGTGGACGGAAATGGAGATGTCATGGTGAAAGAACTAAGCCAGACTCAGAAAGTCAGATGTCTCATATTTTCTCTCATAGGAGGAATCTGAAAAAAAATTTTCAAAAAGAAAGAAAAAAAGAGACAACATAAAAGTAGAAGACAGACTACTGGAGAAGGAGGAAGAGATCCAGAAAGGAAGAAGAAGGTAGAGAAAGGTGGGCCAAAAAGTGTATTCTACACATGTTGGTCCAGAGTGAAGCCCATACATACGTGTGCAGCTCATAGACAGTGCAAGAGTAAACCCAGTGGATAGAATGTAGGCACACACCAGCTCTATCTGATTTAGTCCCCATAGGCATCTGCAGGTCCTGCCTGTCTCCTGGCTCCCCAGCAGCCCTACTTTACACCCAAGGAAACAGAGGACATAAAGGGTGAGCAGCTTGCCCGAAGTTGTAAAGCCAGAAGCCCAGGCTTCATGGCTCGAATGGCTTTTCTGGTGACAGAACCCATCAAAGATCAGCCAGTATACACTGTGTCCCTGACTTCCCTATGCTAGGTCCCAGGTCCAAAGCTCAAGGTGACCTGTCCCAGGCTGATGTTGAACCCTTCTGCCATCTAGTGGCGAAAGGAGGAATGTACACCTCTAGGGCCTGCCGGCTCCCTGGTCCTTGGTCAACCATCTTGGTCCTTGCTCTCCTCAAGGAACAGAGCAAGAGAAACCTTGGTGAGGGCAGTGTATGAACAGGCTGTGCCAGAGGCTGGGGACTCTCTGCTCAGTGGTGCTCTTCACTCTGGGAAGGTCAAGGCTTTCTGGGGCCCCTGGAAGCGTTGTCTGACTGGTGCTCTTGGCTTATGTCCTGTGGAAGTGACACATAGGTCCCAGGACTTTGCTTTCTTCATTGGTAAAGTAGGAATTTAAAAACTGGCAGCAAATGTCCATGGCCTTAAAGGTCATGGTGAAGATGAAATGGTAGCCCCGGTGTGGTCCAGCCAGGTGGGGTCAGCACCCTGCTCAGTCCCTGAGCTCTGTGTTCACACAGCTGCTGGGCAGACTGGTATGTCCCAGCCACAGCCCAATACCCTCCTGGTCTCCAGCACAGAGTATGAGCCAGCTCCGCCTTGGACCCATGAGAGCAGTCAGTTTGCCGTTTACCAGTGGACTTTAACAGTCTAGCAAGAGCCTTGGAAATGTTAAACATGTACACAATGCCCCAGACACTTGTGAGTTAGGGTGAGTAGTTATTTACAAAGCTATCTTTGGGGTTTCTGAACCCATAGACTCGCACACAGTATGCAAACGCTTAATCACTGAGCTACATCCTGGTCCTTTATTTTTTATTTTGAGATAAAGCCTGTTTGACTAAGTTGTCCAGGATGTGCTTAAATATATGATCGTCACACTTCAGCCTTTCTAGGATGGGGTTATAGACATGCAGTGCCACAACAACCAGACTTGAAGCTAAATGGTCCCCTGCTCACCAGGCAAATGCATATCCTTCTCCTTTGGAGAGAAGGGGTGTTCTCAGCACCACGATGTTCTTGACAAGCTGGTGTCTGTCCCCTACGGTGGCCATTTGTGAAGAGCTGGCGGCCCTAGCCTCACTCACACCACACCCTGTTCTCAGTCTTCTCTCCACCCTGTGCCTGTCTCCCAGCCAAGGTGGGCTCTGCTTTCTCAGTCTTGTGCTTCTTCCTGCAGGTGTGACTCTGAGAGACTGTTTATTATCCAAGCATCATGCCTCCTCCTCTACTTGCAACCCCTATTCTATCTTTCGTCACCACGCGACAGTGCGCGCATCATCGCCTGCCTCTCACACTGCCATAATAGCGCCTGTGACAGCACAAGTGCAAGAAGCTCGGAAAGTAACAAAGCCTAGTGAGTAGCAGAGTTTTACTGGTGACCTCCAGCACGCTACAAAGGCACAGATAATTCCTACTTTTAAACACTTCCTCTGAAAATGGAAAAATGTAACACCCAAATTCAAGATTTTAAGTATTATACAAAAAAGCTATAAGCAATATAATTTGTAAACCCAGAGCGTATATAGAAAATATCAGCAACTCATATTATGAGTTTTATTAAAAGAAGTACACAAGGACCAAGTAGTGTTTGTATCAAGAAACTAAGAATGGTAGTTAGTGAAGAATGGCTGACACACTAATAAAGTAGAGTGTTTATGTCAATGAAAGCCATAAAGCATTTAAAAATCACTACTCATTTATGATAATTGTCTGAATACATAAAAAGAAAAATAAGAAATGATCAACCCAGACCCCTGGAACTCCTATAGTCCTTATTGTTGAAATGAGTGAGAAGCTCACAGACTATGTGTTTTCTATTGTTGCTGAGACAAAATATCCAACACTCAAAGTTAGAGAGGAAAGAGTTTATTGAGCTCACAGTTCATAGAGGTTTCAGTTTATAATCAGCTGGCTCCAAGATAAGGTTGGAAAACATACATCACAGAGGAAATATAACATGGCACACACAAAGTAGCAGAGGTAACAAGGGACTTTATCAATGTCTTTCTGCTCCATTTTTTTTTTTTTTTTAGACATGGTCTTGCTTTGTAGTTCAGGCTGGTCCTGAACTCAGCCTTGAACTCAGCAATCCTGCCTCTGCCTCCAGAGTGCTTGTGTTATAGGCATGAGCCACCATCCAACATTGTGGTATGTGGTATTAATTGCTGGTGGGCAATTAATGCTTGGCGTTGTTGTATGTGGTTACCAGGGATTGAATCCAGGCCCTTGCACTTGCAAGGTAGGCACTGAAACCACTGAGCTAACTCCCTGGCCCTTTCTGCTCCTTTTATCTTACTCAGGCTGGGATTAGGGTGATGCCAAACCAATCACTCATGTGTAAAGGTTAGTAATCATATGTCCTTATTCCTAGCATCATACATTCTAGATTTAGCTACCTTTGAAAAAGACTACACATGGCTTTGCAAGGACATTTAAACATAAGACACAACAGACTGTTCTCACAATAAGTCAGAAAACACAAAGTGCAAAAGAGAATCCTGTCAAACATGATGCTATGGAGTCAGGGCAGCCAAGTTGACCTAGAGTTGTTTACCTGTTGTCCCCACTCAGAAAAATGTGGCTATGGGTACTGGGTTTGAGTCTGGGCATCAGCAGTGATGACCTGGCTACTTGGTGCCCAGGTGGGGGCTGATGGCGAATATCAGGGTCCTGTATGCCCTGGTCCTCTCTCCTTTGTCACCGGCACTTATGTTGTCATCGGATTCTCTTTCTTAACCACTCCTCCTTATAACCAGAAATTGAACACAAAGACTTCCCTGGCTGACTGTCTCTTGTGCCACCTGCATCTTTCTCCTCCCTATAAGAAAAAGAAAGGCCTTTGCTTCTCAATATTTGCTCTGTAGATCAGGGTATTTTCCCACTGAAATGCTGTCCTCTGTTGCAATAATTCCTCTCTCTGCTGCAACAGTCTTTTGAAATACAGTCTTTGAGTGTTTAAGTCTGGATTCACTTTAACTGATTCCACTCACTTGCATAAGGAAAAACGCTCTCTATCCACCACAAAGCTGAGGACGGCTGACATAGAGGAGCCGCTGTGAAGGAAGAGAGACTGGTCTCTGACACTGATCTCCTCAGAGGTGAGAAAGGGAGTAATAAAGGAGATTAGAACACAATTCAGAACCAAGTGAAAGCAAACAATGTGTAGAAATCCATGGCGTTCAACTGAGGCAGCAGTTAGGAGAAAGTGCCAGCATTATAAAGTAAGCAAAGGTTAAATTTGGAATTCAAAAAGTAATATAATTGACAACTTAAGGCAAAGCTTGATTAAGAAAAAGAGAGGTTGCCAAAAATAATATGAAGAATTAAAAAGTCATACTCAAGCACTGATTTTAAAATATCAGGTGTGTTTGACTAACTTTATGTTAATAAATTAGAAAGTTTCGATGTAAAAGATCATTACTAGCAAAAAATAACTTATCAAATAAACCCAAGAAGAAGTGCACATAATTGTTCTTTAGAAATGTGATTAGCAGCTGAGGATTTAGCCTAGTGGTTCTGGTGTCTGCCTGGCAAGTGCAAGGTCCAGAATTCAATTTCTGGGACCTCATACCACAGTGCCAGATGTAGTAGCTCACGTCTGTAATCCTAGCACTTAGGAGGTAGAGGCAGGAGGATTTCTGTGAGTTCGAGGCTGGCCTGGACTACATAGTGAACTATAAAGAGAGATCTACCTCAAAAAATTAAAAACAAACAAACAAACATAAAAATGCAATCAGTAGTCAAAACTCTTCCCCACAAAGCACCAAATCTAAAGAATTTTATTAGTGAATTCAAAATTTTAAATTGTAATTTTACACTAATGTACAAATAAAGCTGACAAAAAGAATCATTTTTTAAAGATGATATAATTACGGGGCCGGGGAGTTAGCTCAGTGGTTCCGGCGCCTGTCTCGCAAGCGCAAGGACCCGGGTTCGATCCCCCCCCCCCAACCACATAACAATACTGGGTGTGGAGACCCACACCCAGCAGCAACCAGTACCACATACCACAGTGCCGGGCGTGGTGGCTCACGCCTGTCATCCCAGCACTCGGGAGGCAGAGGCAGGAGGATTGTGATGTGAGTTTGAGGCTGAGCTCAGGGCCAGCCTGAACCACAAAAAGCAAGACCCTGTCTCAAAAACCTAAAAAAAAAAAAAAAAAAGATATAATTACGGCCGATAATTTAACTTGAGTAGTATTGTGTCACTTTGGAAGCACAAGGGTCCTAGTTTGATCTCTAGGTCCTCAAAAAAAATGATGATATAGTTACAAACACAGGAAAAAAAGAAGCCCCCAAGGATGAGTTTGGGGTATTTGCAGGATAGAAAGACAGCCCACAATACACCAGAAGGCAGGGAGGAAGAGGACCTGATTTTTCCAGTGGCTCTGAAGAATAAATGCAAAACACAAATAAATAAATAAATAAATAAATAAATAAAGACATCTAGGGATAAGCATAACAAAGACATAAAGACAATTATTTTTTAAAGCACAGAAAAAGAATTATTCCATCTTTCTGAAACAGAGGAATCAATATTGTAAATATTACACTTTAATTATCTTCAACTGTTCCACAGGTGTAACAGATAACAGAATTTTAGTTAAATTTCCAACAGATTTCTGTGAAACTTGACAAATTATTTTTTAAAACATATGGAATTTCAAAGACCAATAGTAATCAAGATACTCATGAAGAGAGATAACAGAGTGATAGAGCTAGGTTTACTAATTTGTGGGATAGACAAATAGATCAGCAGGAGAAATACAGAGATAAAAAATACGTCTGCATGGATGTTTGAACTTGGTTTGGAGAAGGTGATGTTGCAGGTAACTTGGGAAAGAACTGAAATGTTTCTGGGTGAGTTAGGTCAGAGAAAAGAAAGAAAAAGGATAACAGCAGCAGCAGCACCAGCAGCAAGAAAAAGCTAAAAACACTACCAAAATGGGCCTTCACAGTGTGGATCTGCTACCTCCTGCAGATGGTATGAGCAGTAGTATGCAGATGGAAGTGGATTAGTCACAGGGAAACAGCCATCATCCCTTGTTACAGTTCTGAGTATAACACCTGAGTTGAGCTCAATGAACTCCTGCAGGCTTGAACTCTGCAAGAGTTCAGCATCTTGCAGGTGGAACTGACTCTACCAACTGACCAATAGCTGTAGCCAAAGGATCCCTCACTCTTCCAGTGAATGTCTTTTTTTTTAATTGAAATCTTTATTGGTACTTTACATACATACATCACGATTATACTCAACAATGAGAATTTGTACCAGTATATGACACAATTCAATTCTCATTTTTTCCCACACAGTGAGTCTTTTTTTGACTTGGTGGACTGGGCAGAGGAACTCACTGAAGACCTCTGTCTAGATTTCGGTACTGCTGCTGCATTTATTCAGTGTCCACGGACAAGTAGGTCTTGGCTCTGGAGGCCCTTCCTCACATAGCAGTCATATCCCCTTTGGCCCACAAGTAAATGGTCTCACCCTGGTTACAAAAAAGGTATGGGCCTGACTACTATTGACTGGCACCCAGAACCCTTCTTGCTGGGACTCACTGTGTGGCCCTGCCACATGCTACTTGCCTAGTCTGTTTGCACAGGCTTCTGGTGTGATCCCATTGGCATGAAAGCTGCAGACCTGAACACTGTTTAATGATGCCCAGATCCCTTTTTGCTGGGACTCACTGCGCCTCCTCACTGAGCATATTCTTCCAAAGGATTGTGTGAAATGTCCAGAACAGGTGAATCTACTGCAATAGGGAGTATACTAATGGTTGCCTGGGGACAGGAAACGTGGGAGCTTGGAGCCTGACTGCAGAGGGCGTGAGAGTTCCCTTTGTTGTACTGCAAATGTCCTAAGTGAATTCTGGTGATGGCTGCTGAACTCTGAATTCGTTACAAGTTATAGAGCTGCATACTTTACACGAGTGAACTGCACGGTGTGTAAATCCTCAATAAGGCTGTTTAAAAAGCCAGTAGAAAACCAATATAATAGTGTGCTACAAAACAAGACAAGAAAGGAGAAGTAAGGAATAAAAAACAGATGAGGTAAACATTTTGATAACTATATTGAATCGGACTAAACTCTGAAAAGTACACGTGGAGACACAGAGGATAATGAGGGTCTTGGAGTAAGTAAATTCACATATATGGAAATGCAAGAATAAAGAGGCCTACCATCGACAGGGACAAGCTGGAGTCTTCTAAGATGAGTCTCAGGGCTACAATAACTGAGACAGGGCTCCAGGGATGCAAGCACAGAGGGAGATCAGCAGGCCAGTTGAGCCTGGGCAGATCCATCACCTAGAGTCACTGGCTCATCTGACAGTGGTCCCACTCAAAGGGAAGAATGGGCTTTTCAACACCTCGTGCCATGCGCTGCACACCATAGGGAAAGCCTGGGAGGTAATCAGGGACCCAAACATGCCTCAGTAAGGCTAGATGAAAATATCTTCATTATCTTAGTGTAAACAAAAAATACATATGTATACACATATAGAAAGAGACAATGTCTCACTCTGTAGTTCAGGCTGAGCTTGAACTCACTGTGTAGCCCAGGCTGGCCTCAAAGTTCTAGCAATCCTCTTGTCTGAAATTGCAAATATGTACTACCAAACCCAGCACTAAAAGTATTTTAAGAAAAAACGTTTTAAAAGTAAGGAAATAAATTTTATATATATGGGGGGGGTGGTAGGGTGGGTGGGGCTATGGGATAAAATGAGAATTAAGTTGTGTCTTATACTGGTACAAATCCCCATTATGGAGTGCAATCATGATGTGTATATTTAATGTACCAATAAAGATAATTAAAAAAAAAAAGAAAAAACGTTTTAAGAAAAACAGAAAATGAAGTATACACAATAAAATAGGTTGATAAATAGCACTTAGAATGAGCAGGGTGGGAACCAGAGGCTGTCTCAGATGCAATAAAATAGTTACAACTGAGGAAATTTACATTAGCAGGAGCTGAACTGCCTCCTTCCAGATGGTTGTATTTAAGAGCTACTGATGCAAATCTTGAGAAATGAGGACTAAAAGGGTTTAGTCTTCCAACCCAGACAGACCGGAAGTTTTTCCAGAGTGATGCCATTCTGTCTGCTGGATGATATCATTTCAGATGTTTCCCTCAGACTGCATGCATCAACTCTATATTTGGGCCTAAGCTGGCCTGGTGTAGCTCAGAAGCCTGTGCTGGTCTGGTGCAGCTCTGCCAAACTATTTTCATCTATGACCTCATCAACAGTCCATATCAGTTAATCTGCCTCAGCTCACACCACTGGATTCCAGCACACCTCACTTTCACACAATGCAGTCTTAATGGGTTTTCCCTCTTTATATTTGCAAGACACAGGAATTACATGTACAAGTGTGTTTACATAAGAATTCCAAGGGCAAAAGTAGAAATGTCAGGAACAACCATAAATGGACCCAGGAGCTTATGTCAATTTCTGGGCATGCCCAGAATATTATTAATAGCTTCTGTGACTTAAGTGCTCAGTGTCTGCCAGACGGTTTTCACAGAACATTGCCAGTTTTCCACTGTCCTTCCAAGTAGCTGTGATTTCTAGCTAAAATGATGAGATAGTAGCCTATGTTCCTTCAGACAACAAATGAAGAGTTGGGACTCAAGTCAGTCCTGAGCCCACAGCCTATGGGCTTTTCCACACTGTGCTTATCTCTTCAAAATACCATGGTGGCTGGTCACAGTGGTGCACAGCTATAATCTCAGCTGTTGGAGGCCAAGGCCGGAGAATTGACATGAGTTTGAGACAAGTCTGAGCTACATCATGAGTTCAAGGCCAGCCTGAACTACATAGTGAGACCCTGTCTCACTCACACACACACACACACACACACACACACACACACACACAGAACAAAAGCCATAGTGAATCCCAGCTTCCTGAGAGACTAAGGCAGGAACATCATAAGTTTGAGGCCAGTCTGGCCAAATTAGTAAGACCCTATTCCAAAAAATTAAAAGGCCCGGAGAAATAGCTCAGTTGTAGAGCACCCCAGTATAAAAAACCAAAACCAAAACCCTGGTGACCACTCCTGCAGAGCATAAATGAGCCCAGCTGGGTTGGGTCTATTCACAAGTGACACACTAGTTAACTGTGTGTGGTACTGAAAACTCTAAAAAGTTTTCTGTCACTGGCCTAGAAACTTGTTCCTAGGTGCTCTTATTATACATAAACTCTCTTCTAACTTATATTCAGAGATAAATATTACCACGTGCACTTGGTTGATTAGTGGGCTCCCTGTCTGCAAGAAATCAAAAGAGGAAGAGAATTCTGTAGCTAGAGCAGTACTCAGAGGAAAGGTCAGGTTTCAAGAGAACTAGAGATGAATTCTTACAAAATCATGACTTTTCTGAAACTTTGAGTGATAGTGGTTCTTTCTTAATCTAAATTATAGTGAGAGCACTAGTCAGAACTGTATTTCTTTTATTACTATGGCCAATAGGAAATGTACAGTGCTTACTTAGAAAAGACAAGGAAACTAGTGTTTGTCAGTGCTTACCTTTGTGTCTAGGGTGTAGTAGTTGCTCAATATATAACAATGAAGGACAGTAGCCTTTGTATCAGATACTTTACTGGCCTTTTCTTTCTGTGAGGAGTATAGGGTCTTACATTTTAAAACAGAAGTTAAGGAAAGTGGCAATGAAGCACTTTGGATATTTCAGGTTAGAAAACTGAGTCAAGTTGTTGACATTTAATACTATCAGGGTTATTGCCCACTGAAGCATATTAATCAAAGAAGATGCCCATTGGACATCAGAGTCTTTCCCTCCCACTTTTTTTATTAGTACTAGTTCACAGCACATAATGATCACAGCCATTTGTTGTGTCTAAATAGTTCATGGAGCAGCAATGGGAAGACTAAAACAATGGAGCAAGCGCTGCTGGGCTCTAGTACCCGACACAGCGTGAAGTGCCCTTGGGAGCACCGCAGTCCCCAAATGCCAGGCATCTGCTCTGTGAGGCACAGGCTCTGCCATGGCTGCCTCTTCAGACAGCACTGGTGGGGAGACCTCTGATGGAGGAATGGTCCAGAGTAATGGTGCCACCAGGAAGCCACAGAATGGAGGCTTCTTCCAAGGTACTGACAAGACACAGTGGGGGCACAACAGGGAACTGGCAAGAATTCTCTAGAAGGCCCAGATCCACAAAATGGCTGCTGCTAATGTGGGTGGGCACAACGCACCCCTCTATTTCCTGGACCACTGCTGCCACAAACAAAAGCTTTAAGCCACTGATGGAAGATCAGTAGATAGTCTCCCAGAACTCAAATGCTGCTTTGAGGGGAGAATCAGAAATCAAATCCCTCTGTCTCTTGAGAATCCCATGACAAAGCTTAGAAGGCAGGAGCTAGAAGCAAAATATCTTCATTTGGAGGATAATATAAATAATTTGATACTATTACTACTTAGTACTACTGCTGGTAAAGGAACAGAAAATCTTGCAAAAGACTAACCACTAATACATGAGAAACAGGGCTAAGAATATTAAGAAAGACTCGCTTCTGAAGGACACTGAGGCATAGTTACGCCGCATGACACCGAGGCTAGGATAAAACAACAAAGACTGTGGGACAATGGCCAGCACAACTCCATGTGCTAAAACTCCCAAGAGGACACTGTGAGAGGACATCCCCCACACTCCATTGGCTAGGCCAACTTCTGTGACGTCTACTGGCTGCGCTCTGCATGGGTAGAACTCTGGGAGAAGCTGGAGCCACACAGTAGAGCCAGTGACCTTTGAAGATGTGGCTGTGAACTTCATCACAGAGGAGTAGGTTTTGCCAAATCCATCCCAAAAGAAGTTCTACAGAGATGTGATGGGAGAAACATTTAGGGACATGACTGCTATAAGAAGAGCTTGGGATGACCAGGAATTTGAAGAGTACAAAGTTTACTGGACAAATAAAAATAAAACAAGAAATAGAGAAATGCTGTTGAAATACATTTTGGAATCAATATGAAAAAATATTCCTTTGGACTCTAGATGCTAATGTGGATATGAATCAAGGTGGTTTAAAATCAGCTTGCAGCAGGCCGGGGAGTTAGATCAGTCTTCCTGGGGCCAAGGATTTAGCTCAGTGGTTCCGGCACCTGTCTTGCAAGTGCAAGGGCCTGGGTTCGATTCCCTGGTAACCACATGCAATACTGGGTGTGGAGACTCATGCCCAGCAGCAACCAGTACCACATACCACAGTGCCGGGCATGATGGCTCATGCCTGTAATCCCAGCACTCGGGAGGCAGAGGCAGGAGGATTGCTGTGATGTGAACTGGAGGCTGAGCTTGGGGCCAGCCTGAACCACAAAGTGAGACCCTGTCTCAAAAAACCTAAAAATAAAATAAAATAAAACCAGCTTGCAGGAAGCTCCACATTGGGTATTTGTCATTAAATGTGCCCATTATAGCTCACACCAGACTGAAGATACATGAGTATTTGGTATTGAAAGAGAAACTGTGTAAATGTAATGAACATGGAAGAACATCCAGTGACTTCCTGTCCTTTTGGAAGCATTTAAGGACAGAGAATGAAGAGAAGCCCTATGAATATGGTCAGTGTGGGAAGTCCTACTCTGATGTTAGTGAAAGAACTCATCTTAGAGAGACCTCCGTATATAAGAAAAAATTTAAAAGCCTCCAGCACACTTAGTGATGTTCAGCTTCATGAAAGAAATCACACAAGGGAGAAACCCTTTGTATGTAAACAATGTGGGAAAGCTTTCAGAACACAATGTCATTGTAAAATATATGAAAAAATTCACACAGGGCAGAAACTCTGTGTGTAAGAAATGTAGGAAAGCTTTTAGTACACAACATTATTGTAAAATACATGAAAGAACATACATTCAGCATTAATTCTATACATGCAAGCAATGTGAAAAAACTTTCAGCATTTGTAGTGTTTGCCAAAGAACAAATCAAAATGAGGAAAAATCGTATGTATGTAAGCAATATAAGAATGCTTTCAGTACATACGTGTATTGTCAAATACATGAATCACAATGGAGAAACTACATATGAAGCCTATTTTGAGAAACCTCTGATAATTTCTTATGTAGTGGAGCCCTATAGGAATAATTACTATAAAGTTTAATGCATTGCTCCACAAAATTTCCAAAAAATGTAGTTCCAGATGGAGACATCTTAAAGTACATACATAATATGTTTTTCAGTGAATCACTTAAATATGTAGATTATGTATCTGCAGTGTTTAATATAAAAATGAGTTAATATTAGATACTTCTGTGTCTTTGAGCTGAATAGTATCTTTTTTTTTTTTTTTTTTTTTTTCTTGAGACAGGGTCTCACATTTTAGTTCAGGCTGGTCCTGAACTCAGCCTTAACCTCAGAGCAATCCTCCTGCCTCTGCTGCCCAAGTGCTGGGATGACAGATGTGAGCCACCACGCCTGGCATTTTGTTGTGTGGTACTAATTGCCCATGCCCGGTATTGTTGTATGTGGTACTGAGGATTGAATTCCTATCCTTGCACTTGTAAGGCAGGCACCTGAACCACTGAGCTAAATCCCTGGCCCCTTAACGTTTAAACTTGAAAAATCATTACAGTAAAAGACACATTCCATGAATTCCCCTCAAAATACTTTCTCTCACTTCACAAATGCATATATCCCATCATTTTTCCACTTCGTGAAGCAAATCTGGAAGTCTTTCAGGTCTTTTCGTGGCTGCTTCAATGTTGTATATTTACTGAAAATATTTATGGGAATTTCTGTCAAATAAAAACACAACCACATGTCCTCGGTCACTGCGTTCACTGGATCAGGCTCAGTGTGACTTCTAGCTCTTCCTCAAGGTCTAAATGACCATAACAGGTAAACATTTTGAATTTGTTTGGAACCGCAGGGCAATCAGGACAGGGTGACTGAAGATAATCAGGAAGGGGGGCTCCAGAGCTGCTCTGGGACCATGGGACAAGAGTGCTTAAAGCAAGAGAGACATTTTGATGGGATTAATGGCAAAATGTCTCTTACTGTAGTATTTTTTTTAACATTCACTGTATGACTTGATCACACCTCACTGGCAAATGAGAGAGATCTTTGTCTTGCTGGTTCTGCATCTTTATCATTGGTCTGCTGAGAAATACAATGCTTCCATGTCAGTGTCCCAAGTTTGACCTTGTGCTATAGGTAAAATAAAGCCCTCAGAGGAAACCAAGGGAAGGATCCAGGGGACTTCTCCATACTATCTTGCTGTTTTCTGTGACTCCATAATTCAAAATAGAACAATTTTTAAAGGTCGGAAGAACAGAAGTACTCCTGTTTCCATTTTCTACCCAAGAAAGAGCTTGTAAGAAGTTTAAAGACTTGGCCAAAATGACAGAATTAAGAATGTGTATTAGGGGCCAGGAATTTAGCTCAGTTGTTCTGGCATCTGCCTGGCAAACAAAAGGTCTGCAGTTTGATTCCCAATACCACACACCACAATGCCGGGCGTGTTGGCTCTTGCCTATAATCCCAGCACTTAGGAGGCAGAGGCAGGAGGATTGCTGTGAGTTTCAGGCTAGCCTGGCCTATATAGAGTTCATGACAGTCTGAAGCACAGAGTGAGACCCTGTATAAAAAAATTAAAAAAAAAAGAAAAAAGAAAAAAGAATGTTTGTTAGGCAAAAGCAGATGAAGTCTGGCATTCAGGGTGAAATCTGGACTGGTTCTGTAGATTCAGA
This sequence comes from Petromus typicus, assembly GCA_004026965.1. Taxonomy (NCBI): domain Eukaryota; kingdom Metazoa; phylum Chordata; class Mammalia; order Rodentia; family Petromuridae; genus Petromus; species Petromus typicus. The sequence goes on from PVIR01022658.1 coordinate 23,859, forward strand.
CGCATCAACTTGGCATAGAAACAGGAAAGATAGAAATAGAAGAGTCTGATGGTGGAGACTGGGTACCCAAGGGCAGTGTCAATGGAAGAGATGATCCGAGAGTTGCTGCCCACAGAGAAGGATTTGAAACCCAAAAAAAGTTGTGCCAGGTGTGGTGGTTCTCATCTGTAATCCCAGCACTCAGGAGGCAGAAGGAGAAGGACTGTTGCGAGTTGGAGGCTGGCCTGGGCTACCTAGTGAGTTCAAGGCCAGCCTGAATGACAAAGGGAGACTTTGTCTCAATAAAATAAAATGAAATAAAATAAAATAATAAAAAAATAGTTGTGGAAGGCCAGGGAGAAGTTAACTTGTGTAGCCTTTTTTTGTTATTTCAAATTCACCTCCAAAATCATGAATATATCTTCTCAAGTCTGTGTTCTGTCTGAACAGCAGAGTTGTATCCTTGCAAAGTACGTCTGCCTGTGCTTCGGCACTTGTCAGACAGCACTGTGGAGTCCACTGATCTGCACACCACAGAAAATGCTACTCACACATTGCCGATGCATGAGTTTGTCATTTTCTGACAAATATTTGTCTATTTGATGTGAAACTTCTTTCTACCTACTTAATTATTAATGAATTAGACATTTTTCTGTGTCTATTGACCATTTGTGTTTTTATTAATTTGTCACTTTCGTCCATTTTTTCAGTTGAATTTTAGTTTTTCTTCACTTACATACATTTGCATTATTGAGGATAATATTGAGGTGCTTTGGACAGTTTCATCAGCACTTTTCCTCAGCTTCTCATTTGTATTTTAAATCTTACGAACAATTTTCTTTTCTTTGTGACACAAATTTTCTTCCTTCCTTTTTCCTTCCTTCTCCTCCAAATCTCTCCCTGCCCCCGTTCCCCAATTTGTCCTGGGAATTAAACCGAGGGCTATACGCATACTAGGCAAGTCCTCTTATTGGACCATATACTCAGCCCTAGAAATTTTCAATTATATACAATATTATTTATCTATCATTGTTTTTCCAATATTCTTATATTTTTATATTTAAAAATATTTACATTTAAATCTTTGATCTGGCTATAATTTATTTAGATGTAATGCAATAAGTTTGTAATATTTTCCCCCTACTCACTAATGAACATTTCTAAATGAGCTACCTTTTCTTTAGTGATTTGAACATGATTGCAATCACTTGTCATACATGCACATGACTATTCTTGTATCCCTCCTATCTCGCCATCTGTCTGCTGTCCTGGGCTCTGGCTGGGTGACTTCCTGGGGCTACCCTGCCCCAGTCCAGGCAACATCAGGGAGCCAGTCAGTCTCAGGGGAAGCAGGGAGGTGGGCTGGACACGTGGACAAGTGCTGGGCGCAGACTCTGACTCACACACTGACTGGAACATTCATGGGCGGCTCCTCGAAGCACAGAAATAGACAGTGAACTGGCAAGCTGCCTGGCATGTGTTCCCTGGACAGCAGCCTGGGGAGGGAGCTTCTTTTTCAGCCACTATGTTGGATGTTGCATGATAGACTCTCCTAGCACACTTACCTTCCTGAGTGAATGGTGAGCTCCACCTGGGGCCAGAAGGTACTCAGATTCTAGTCTGCCAGAGCCTTTCTTTGCTCTACCCCAGCTTCAGAGTACACTCACCCACTCCCAGTGGAATCATTCCTCCTGTTTGAGGGGAAGTGGGCTATGGCTTCTCTGCTGAGATTGGCTGGTCTGCAAGTTGAATGCAGTCTTGTACAAATGGCACCCATAAATTCTCACAGAGCTTTTTCTAAGGCTAGCTTCTTGAACTCCTCGTGCAAGTGTATCTTTTAAAAATGTTACTTTTGGTGTTTCAAAGATTCAAAGAAAGAAACTAAAAAAAATATTTTTTCTACCAAGGGCTTCTGTTGCCTAAATTCTTGTAGATAAACTTTTTTTTTTTTTCATGTTAGAAGAGTGCATCTATGAACACTGACACCACTGCTCTTTTCCTCCCTCAGGCCCTGTGCTGCTCCTGCTGCTGAGCTGTGGGGCTGGGCTATGCTTCTCCATTCCCAAAATACTCCCATTGCACCAGGGGTCCTATGGTGGTCAACCTTCCCCAGGGTCCTTAAAATAAAACTCTGTGACTATTACTGTTGGGGCATGTGATCATCAAGATACCTAAGCCTACTGGCTACAGAGATTGAAGACCCTGCTTGTGGAGATGGGGTAGCCTCCCTCTAGGTGTGGGAGTCCTGGTGTAAGGTAGGGATACCAGGGTTCTGGCCTGCATGAGGGCTCTGCACAGGCTGACACCATCCTAGGAAACACCTGAAGAAATCATGCAGTAGTCACATCATGGCTGTTTGCATCAGGAAGTAGACTATCCCTTACCAGGTCTGCTGGCAGCACTGTGGCTGCACATTTCAAGTTCCCTGAGCTTCTCTCAGTGCCACATTGGAAGCCTGTGGTTACCACTCCACTTCTGTGTGTGAACGCCTGGCCTCTCCTGCCTCTGGCTGGGGCTCCTGCTTCTGTGATGCCAATCTGTCCTCCAAGGTATATTGCATTGGTCTGCATCAAGTCTCTAGCAGCTTCATAATTTGTTGCTAAATGGGAATTTGTAAGTAGAATGGCCCACACCCTCTAAAGGAAAGCAGAGAACAACTAGGAATTTTCCTCCCAACTTCTTCTATGACTACACCCCCGTCCACTTTGTTCATATACACGTGATACTTCTATTAGGTTTGATTCAATCTAGAACAGGTTTTCCCTGGAATTTTTCTAATTAAAATTAAGAGAGACTTCCTTCCCCTCTCTAGAGGTAAATCTGTAGGATTTTAAAAAGATGAGTAGTGTACAGCTAATTTCCTTCCAGATGGAGAAGGCTGATCTAAAATAAATAAGAACCAAGGTAACAAAGATTCTGAAAACAGGAGCAGTCTGGCTGTTTTCCACGCTCTGGGTCCATTGTCTGTGGCCAGCTGCATCCCACTTTACCTAGTGTTTTGTTAGTAACCTCTGTCTTGGATTTTTGTGTTTTGTTTTGTTTTTTCAAGGCAGGAACTCGCTTTGTAGTTCAGGCTGACCCTGAGCTCAGCCTCAAACTCACAGCAATCCTCGTGCCTCAGTCTCCCGAGTGCTGGGATTACAGGTGTGAGCCACCATGCCTGGCACTGGGGTATGTGGTACTGATTTCAGGGGTCGGGGTGGGGCATGAATCTCCATGCCCAGTATTGTTGTATGTGGTTACCAGGGATCAGACCAGGCCCTTGTGCTTGCAGGACAGGCGCTAGAAACACTGAGCTAAGTCCCCAGCCTTCTGTCTTGGGTTTTGTGAACCAGCAAGCTTGCCACATCCTCCGTTTTTTAGGCTGCTAACAGTCCTTTACATAACAGTAAATGCCCTAGGATGCTTGGTTCTTCTGCCAGACTCTACTGAGCCTGACTGTAAATACTGCATCTCACCGATTAGCAGTCAGCAGGCATGCTACATAGGATTCCTTACCTGTGAGTGGTTTACAGTAGGATGAGTAGTTAAGGAAGCAAGTCCAGACAGGTCTTCTGGTTCACAATAATTCTGGTTTCCTGAGCAACTTGCTTGACTCCAAACAAGGCCTTTTATTTTTCTAGACAATGTTTTTTAGAGAATTGTTCTGTCTTTGAACAGTAAAGTGCTATTGTATAGCAGGCATTCTTGGGATAACTTCCTTTCTGTAGACACGGATGAGCAAATTAAATATAAATAGAATAAACAGCATAGAAATGTGTATGTGTGAAGCAGAGAATGAAGACCCTCTGCTGAGGCTGTGCCCCCGGTTGTTGTGTTTGTTGTTGTTGTTTGTTGTTGTTTCACAACAAAGCCAGTGTTGTGAAAACCTATTTGTTTATATTTGTAGTGAGACCTTCCTCCAGGTACCATTTGACAGCCCCTAAAATTTTCTAAATAGATTTTACTGGCACATTTTATACATACATTATGATTATATTCAACATTGAGAATTTGTACCTATATATAACACATCTTGATTGTCACTTTTCCCCATTCCCCTCTCCTCAGTTTTTCCCCATTCCCCTCCCCTCCCTATGACTCCCATTCCCCCCTATATGCATAAGGTTTGTTTGCTTTTTTTCCTACCATAAATTTTTTTTTTTTTTTTTT
>PVIR01022659.1:0-27953 GCA_004026965.1 Petromus typicus
TATAAACAGCACTGGGTGCAAAACATTGGTATTATAACTATGAACATTCTCTAACTCTCCCTTTAAGACAAATTTCTAGGCATAAAATTACTACCTGAAAGATCATAGACATTTATAGGAGCTGAATTATATCATTGAGCTGTAATTCAGAAAGCTGCACATTCTAGCTAACTTTGGTCAATTTCATGCTTGGACAGTGGGATGGACAATCTTACTTTAATTTGCATTTCTTTGGTAGTAGATCTAGAGATTGATTAGAGTACAAATAAAATTTAGACTGGTCTACTGTAGTGAAGTGCTTGCACAGGTAATTATAATGTAAATGAGTAAGTATTCTAATAAATGTAATATCATATATTATTTTATTCATACTTCCTATTTTATAGCACTGTTTTCCTTGCTTCTGTGTGAGAAAGGGTCACAAAGATACTATTAGACCCACCCAAATCTGACAGCTAAATGTTAATTACAATCTCCTATGCTAAAGAATTTTAACAGATGTGTAGATGTCAGGAGATCTACAAATGTTGAGCACAACCCTGTTAACATTTCCACATGACTTTGCTTTATTGTTTCTTTTAAGTTCTTCATTTATAACTTTTGCAATGCACCTTGATCATGTCCTGTTTGTGATGAAGCTGTGAAGAGCATCAAATGAAAATTACGTTAAGGAGAGTGAAACTAATGATAAGACAGCAGCCACCAAGGACTCACCCTGGAAGCCAGTGATGGCCAAAGTGGCTATTGTATTAGCTGAGAACATCCCAGCCTTTGACATGATAAGTACTAGAAGGGTTTCTGACACGAGTTTTCTGTCATAGCACAGACTATCAGCATGACACTTTCTCTAAACTCATTGCTTTATTTTATTCATGTAACTCTTTGATATTAGTCTTGAGAAAATAGAGGCTCTGCAGCTATTTTTGCTTCTACTATATAGTAGATGAGATATAATATCAGGAATTTTAAGCTATGTTTGCTTGATTACAAATTCTCTTTCCAACAAGTTGAATGGATAAGTAAGGAAATAGGTAAACTGGTAAACCAGGCTGATATCCTTACCCAAACTATTAGAATATCACATTAGTATATTAGTGTCTCTCTCCTTTTCCTAGTGGTAGAAATCTATCTTTTAGCTTTTAGATTTTGTATAATGGCTGTGATGATAAATCTTTAATTTCTCCAGAGACTGACACACTCTGAGATTCAAAACATTTTATTTTTGTGCTGTTCATGATATTAAAACTGTACTCAAGGGATCTGCGTTAATCAGAGCAAATATCTGATTGTTGAATCAATCATTGTTTACCTGAACTTCTGTATCTCACCTTCTTGCAGTAAAACAATGTCTGAAGCAGTGAGCTAAAATGACAGTGCACTGTGCACTTTGCTGATGGTTGCCTAGCAATAATTCATCAGAGATAATAAGCACTTAAGTACCCATGGGAGAATAAATATTTTAAAAGGTAAGCCTATATAAGTGGCTCTGTTTAAGTACCCAACTCCATAAAATGCATAATTGTAGAAAGGTGGTTCAAATGTCTTCCTCATTATAAGATCCTAAAAAGACTGCATCACATTATAAACAAGAAAAGAGAGTGCATACAGATATGAAGTCCACAAAATCCATAAAACTGATTTTTTTTTTTTCAAAATACACTGACATTGGGTTTCTTGGGCTTCTCATCTGTGACAGGCTCTTTGACAAAGGTTTGAAAATATATTGATACTACTCATACTCTGAGAAACACTTTAAGAATTATTTTTTTTCAATTTTATTTTTTGAGCACCCTAGATGACGTTAATACACAGCAAAGGTGAGAAACACTAAAATCAGTGTTTTAGTGTTCAGTGTTTAGTGTTTAGAAACACTAAAACACTAAAACATAAAATGTTTTGTAATTTTTGGACCTTAGGGGTTACTGCTTTACCCTGAGCTGCGAGGCCTCATAGCCACACTTTCTTTGTGTAATATCAGAGCCATCTTCTGCATGTCATGTAGGAAAAAAAAGAAAGAAAGAAAGAAAGAAAGAAAGAAAGAAAGAAAGAAAGAAAGAAAGAAAGAAAGAAAGAAAAAACAAAACAAAAGACTCGTGTTTTAAAACTGGAGAGCTGCAGTGTGGCCTGGATGTATTCCTCTCCCCTGGTGGATTCTTTATAACAATGCAAAGTGATGTCCCTAGTCTAAACCATTTTTGGAGAACAATGGTTAGATTTGTAACACTACCTTTCATATTCTAATCAAATTTTCTGGTTGAAATTATTATTTATTTCAAAATATAATTTTAATTTTATTAGTGTTTGCAGTGCATGACATTTACATTTATCTCGATGAGCAGATACATATACATAACACAGACGTCTTTTCCTTTTTAATCCCTTTCCGCTTGTTTCAACATGATTGAATCAGAGACGTGTTATTATTTGAATTATCTAGTTTCTTTTTCTTAATTAAAACATTATTTTCAAAAGAAACAGATACATATAAATGAACGTTTGTGGCTCAATGCATTTGCTTCACATTGAAGCTAATGAGGTAAAATTAGACACATTCTTACTGAATGTTGGTGATTCTGCGATGAACATATTATGAGCACAGAAATCAGGTATATAGCTCAATGTTTTACAAATTACTTTTCTAGTCTGTGAGCACTAGGCTGACTCCTGCTGTTAGTCAGATGCCTGACAAACTGATATTGAAAGGATGACTGTGTATTAGGGTCTCAAAGCTGCATCATAGCCTGTCATTTTGTTAATGTTTTTCCTCCTTTAATTTTCCCATTACTTTACTTAAAATCTTTACATACTGCATCTCAACAGCTCCTAGCCTTAAGTTATCTATATGGAATGGCAGTTTCTCAGTTGTTGTTTCCCTTATTAAGGATGGCTCTGTTCAATACAGGTGTAAATAAAAGAACCAACACGCAGGAAAGTGCTAATAAATTCTCCACAGTGATTGAGTACTGGTAGTAGAAATCCCTTAGACAAGTGCTATACAGGATACCTATGTCGTGACTGGAATGAGTGGATAAGGTCAAAGGACTTTGTCAGAGAGGTTTTTGGAGCAAGAATAATAATAAGACACAAAATATCTTTGAATGTATCAAGAGAGTGTTTATATAATTAAAGAAATATATTGGATTATTTGAAAACAATAGGTAGGAAACAAGATAAGTTTTAACTAAACAAAAAATACAAATAACTTATTGTCAGAGAAGGAAATATAATCAAAAGATGTTAGGTAAAAGATGAAATATGCTTGTTTACAAGGATAGATTGAAAGCTAGTGTAAGAAAACCTAATATTCATTTTCCATAAGAGGAAGTCATTTGCAAATGCTTGACTCAAAGAGAGTGCAATGTGGAAAAAGAGAATAAAAGAAACACTTATTTAAATTGAAAATACTTTGCAAAATTTTGTACCAATTGTAAAGTTATAGACCAGGTGCATAACTGGAAGGTTTTAAAATGATCACTAAGGGATTACAGAAATGGCAAACAAAATAAAAAGCTATCACATACCCTCAGGGTGGGGAGAATAAAAGGAAGAAATAAAATGATTGAATATTTAAGGTTTAGAGGAAGAAATCCCAACTGAAACTCAGTACTCTGAGGAAGAAGGTTTCTGTACTGTGGGTCTAAGTACTAAGTACTAAAAGTACTTCATTTTGTGATTGCTAAATCTTGGAAACAACCCAAATGTCCATCAATTGGAGACTGGATATAAAAGCTGTGGTTCTCTTCTAAAATGGAGAATTACTCTGCCATTAAAAATGATAAAATTGAGTCTTTCATACTTAAATGGGTGTACATTCAGGATGTCTGCATAAGCAAAATAAATAGGTCATAGATGCGTAAATATTATATCTTTTCTCTGGTATGAGAAAAAGAAGTAGTAGAATGTATAGTTGATATTGTGAAATAGAAACTATTTAAAAAGGAAGAGTATTTAGGAGTAAATAATAAGGGAAAAATGAATGTGATAATAATAAAGAAAAAAGGAAACAAATATTATGTATTTAGGGGGTACTGGGTGGCAGGGCAGGAGAGAAAGGGGAAAAATGAGAATCAAATGGTGTCATATTCTGGTATAAACTCTCAATGTAGAATGAGATGATGATACATATTCATAATGTACCCATAAAGATTTAAAAAAAAAAGAGTAGGGGAATTCTTGGAACATGGCAGAATGATAAAAGCCAGAGACCACTGCTTCCCTATAAATTGTTCTTCAGCCAGAAAACAGCAGTTTTGGGGAAAAAAAAGAAAGACAACAGAGAAATCTAGATCGAGGAGAACAGAAACAAATATTGATTAAGGCCAAAGAAAGAAGAGCGACCTAGGGAGGCTCTACTTTCTCCCTAGAGGGGGTCGGGCAGCCCATCCCACCAGGACCACCACACTGGGGCACCAGAGACTGCTGACAGCACACAAGGCCTCTGAGACACAGGATCATGATGAGGAGCAGAACTGCACACAGGACCAAAGGCGGCTGCTTTAAGTTGTGTTAAACTAGAACTGTACTCATGGCAGAGGACAGAGGACCAGCACAAGGAAGCCCTGTTCACTACCCAATGGGACCGAGGATCCAAGCTGTGAGGAGAAGATGTCCCCGAGCTCCTGTGGGACCGACCAAGATCATCTCTACCACAGTAAACCAACAACCCCAAGGCCTCCAGCTCTGGGACACTCCAACTCTGGAACTCCAACTGGGACCCTGGTTCCAGCCCCAAAACCCTGCCATACTGAAAGTAATGGGCCCCTGCTCTGAACCTGTGAACCTTGGCATCATGCCTTACGTGGTTATCCAGAATCAAGGTTGATTAGAACCCATTACAGACCCAAGAAGAACAACCCAAGAAACACTGATTATCTTAAGGGTCTTTCATATTATGAAGGAAGAGACTTGCAACAAACATCACCAGACAACAGGACAACTATAAAGCCAAATACAACAGCTGTGACAAAAGCTCAGACATGAGGAAACATTCAAAATCTCAGACCCAAAGATGTACACACACACCAAGGTAATATGGGGGACAGGAAATGGAGACGTCTGAAACTCAATCACCAGGACTCTCTGAGATGGTAACTAAAACAGATCAAATAAAATGAAAATCAGAACTAATCTCTGAGATGAAAACAGAGATATGGTACATAGTTAATAGCATGAATAAAAAAGCTAAAAAGGAAATCAAGGATATGATAGAATCCGAGATAGCAAAAGTAATGGAACCTCTTGAAAAGCTACAAATAGAAGCCCAGGCAATCAAAAAAGAAAAAAGAAAGAAAGAAAGAAAGAAAGAAAGTTTATGCAGTAGAATAAACACTGCAGAAGACTGAATCTCAGATTTAGAGGACACAATCGCAGCCAATGAACAGGAAAGACATGATTTATGGAAAATGGCAAAAGACCATGAGAAATCTATTCAGCAGCTTCTAGATAATTCAAAGAAGAATAACCTAAGGTTGATTGGAGTCACTGAGGAAGCAGGACACAATACAAAAGGCATAAAAACTTTGTTCACAGAAATAATAACAGAAAAATTCACAAAGAAAGAGAATTAGACATCCAGATTTACGGAGCATGCAGAACTGTACAGAGCCAAATATACAAAAATCTGCACCGAAGCATATAGTCATAAAAGTTCCAGGTATGGAAATAAAGAATGAAATATTGAAATCAGCTAGAGAGAAGGAAAAAAAATCACCTACAAAGGGAAGCCCATCAGGATCACAGCAGCCATTTCAACCCAAACACTCAAGGCAAGAAGGACCTGAAGTGAGGTGTTTCAAAATTTAGAGGACAACAACTTCCAACCCAGACTGATTTAATCTTCAAAATGATCTCTGAAAATTGAGAGGGAAATAGAAAAGTTTCATGATAAAGAACATCTTAAAAATTCCATGCATACAAAGCTGACACTTGAAAACATCCTAAAGGATATCTTGAAGGGGAAAAAAAGAAAATTATAAACCCATGAAACTCAACAAGTCATCCCATTGAGCCAAACAAGAAACTGATGGGAAAAGAACAAAAACAAAGAATAAAAGAGCCTACCACAGGAAAACATGACAGCTCTAAGTCTACCCATATCAATAATAAACATTAATGTCAATGGTCTCAATGCACCAATTAAGAGACACAGACTGGCAGAATGGATCAAAAAGCAAGATCTGACAATCTGCTGCATACAAAAAATACATCTAATCCAGAGAGATAGCCACAAACTGAAAGCAAAGGGTTGGAAAACAATTCTTCATGCAACAGGAAACTGTAAAAAAGCAGGAGTAGCTGTTCTATTTGCAGACAAAAGAGATTTAAACCAAATATAATTAAAAGAGACAAAGAAGGTCATTATATTCTCTTACACCGAACTATCAAAGAGAAAGAAATATCTGTCTTAAATATATATGCCCCAAACTCTAGTGTACCCAGCTATATAAAGCAAACTTTAATGGACAAGAAGAGTCAGATAAGCACCAATACAATCGTAGTAGGGAATTTCAATAATGCACTGTCTCAAATAGACAGATCGAATGGACAGAAAATCAGTGAAGAAGTGCTTGAGCTAAACCAAACTCTTCAACAAATGGACTTAATAGATGCCTACAGGGTATTGCACCCACTAAGTGAGAATTTACATTCTTCTCAGCTGCTCATGGATCATTCTCCAAAATAGACCACGTACTAGTTCATAGAACAGATTTAAGTAAATGCAAAAAAATTGAAGTTGTCCCCTCTATACTCTCAGATTGTAGTTCCTTGAAACTAGAGCTGAAGAGAGAAAAAAAAATTCCAAGACCTTCACAAAGACATGGAAATTGAACAATACTCTACTGACTAACCAATGGGTCACAGAAGAAATTAAAGATGAAATTAAACAGTTTCTACAATGGATGATAACCACAGTACAATGTACAGGAACTTATAGAAATCAATGAAAGCAATTTTATCAGGGAAATTCATAGTAGTGAATGCCTTTATCAGGATAACAGAGCAAGCTCAAATTAACAATCTAATGCTGAACCTTTGCCTACAAGAAAAAGAGGAGCAAAGCAAACTGAGAGCTCATACTAAAGAGGAAATCATAAGGATCAGAGCAGAAATTAATGCAACAGAGACTAAGAGAACAACACAGAAAATCAACAAATCGAAGAGTTGAATTTTCAAAAGGATAAATAAAATTGACAGACCTATACCCAACCTCAAACCAAGAAAAGAAAAGGCTGAAATTCATGGTATCAGAAGTGAAAAGGAGGAAATTACCACTGACTCAGTGGAAATAGAGAATAATAAACACACACTTCAAAAATTTGTCCACCAATCAAAGGCGAAATGTAGAACATATGGATAAATTTCTAGATACATACAAACTCCCAAAGTTAAATTAAGAGAATATAAAAATGTTAAACACCCTAATATCAACATGTGAAATTGAAAATGTAATAAAAAACTTACCAACAAATAAAATCCCTAGGCCTGATGGCTTCACCTCTGAATTCTACAAAACTTTTAGAAAAGAGTTAACACCACTATTCCTCAAACTCTTCAATGAAGTTGAAAAGGAAGCAATCCTCCCCAATTCATTTCTGGAAGCAACCGTTACCTTGATTCCAAAAGCAAAGAAAAACCCAACCAAAAAAGAGAATTATGGGCCAAATGAAATGATGAATATTAATGCAAAAATTTTCAATAATATACTGGCAAACAGAATACAGAGAATCATCAAGATCATACAGCCTGACCAAGTTGGATTCATCCCAGGGATGGAGGTATGGTTCAACATACATAAAGCAATAAATGTAATACACTACATTAACAGATTCAACAACAGAAACTTAAGGTCATCTCAACAGATGCAGAAAAAGTATTTGACAAAATCAAACACCCATTTATGATCAACACCTTGCAGAAAATTAGAATAGATGTTCTGTATTTAAAACAAATAAAAGATATTTATGAGAAATTAACATTCAGCATCACCCTAAATGGTCAAAAACTGAGACCTTTCCCACTAAGATCAGGTACAAGATAAGGATGTCCACTTTCACCACTCCTGTTTAATATTGTGCTGAAAACATTAGCCACAGCAATTACACAAGAAAAATAAATTAAAAGGAATAAAGATAAGAAATGAAGAAGTTATACTGTCATTATTTGCTAGACCTAGTCATTACATTAGTAGTGTAGCTGGATACAAGGTTAATGCTCAAAAATCATTAGCCTTTATATACACAAACAACAGATTCACTGAGGGTGAAATTGGGGAATCAATCCCCTTCACAGTAGCATCCAAAAAAAAAAGGAAATATCTAGGAATCAGTCTAATATCAGAGGTTAAACCTGCACTCTGAAAAAGGAGATAGAAGAAGATACCAGAAAATATAAAGACATCCCCTGTTCCTGGGTTGGAAGAATCAATATTGTCAAAATAGATAAAATCCCACAACTCTTATACAGATTTAATGCATTCTCAATTTAAATCCCAATGGCATATGTGAAAGAGCTAGAGAAAATAATTCAAAAATTCATCTGGAATCACAAAAGACTAGAATACCAAAGCAATTCTAAGAAATAAGGACATTATGGGGGGTATTACGATCCCCAATTTAAAACTATACTACAAAGCCACTGTGATAAAAACCGTGTGGTACTGGCAAAGCAACAGACCTGAAAAACAATGGAGTAGATTAGAAGATCCAGAAACAACTCCAGATACACTAAGCTATCTCATCTTTGACAAAAGAGCCAAATACCCTCAGTGGAGGAAGGATAGCCTCTTTAAGAAATAGTGATGTAGGGGGCCGGGGAGTTAGCTCAGTGGTTCCGGCGCCTGTCTCGCAAGTGCAAGGACCCGGGTTCGATTCCCCGGTAACCACATAACAGTGCTGGGTGTGGAGACTCACCCCAGCAGCAACCAATGCCACATACCACAGTGCCGGGCATGGTGGCTCACGCCTGTGGTCCCAGCACTCGGGAGGCAGAGGCAGGAAGATTGTGATGTGAGTTGGAGGCTGAGCTCAGGGCCAGCCTGAACCACAAAGCGAGACCCTGTCTCCAAAAAAAACCTAAAAAAAAAGAAATAGTGATGTAAAAACTGGACTTTAACCTGCCAAAGTCTAAAGCTAGACATAGCTCTTGCACCATGTACTAAAATAAAATCAAAGTGGATTAGGGACCTAAATATTTAAACAGCCACACTAAACCTGCTACAAAACAGGTTAGGTAAAACTCTTGAAGACAATGATTTAGGGAAAGATTTCATGCACAAATCCTCCATAGCACAATAAGTGGTAGAAGAAATCAATAAATGGGATCTCATCCTATTGAGAGTTTTCTGCACAGCAAAAGAAACTACCAGCAAAATGAAAAGGCAACCGACAATGTGGGAAAGAATCTTTACCAGCCCTTTCTCAGACAGTAGGTTACTATCTAGAATATATACAGAGTTTAAGAAAGTCAATTCACCCAAATTTAAAGATGCAATTCAAAAATTAGCATCTGAAATGAACAGACTCTTTTCAGAGGAAGAAATGAAAGCAGCTAAGAAACATATAAAAAAATCTTCAACATCACCACTCATTTCAAACATGAAAATGAAAACAACATTAAGATTTCCTTTCACTCCACAAAGAATGGCTGCTATCTCAGAATCAGCCAGCAACAAATGCTGGTGGGGCTTCAGAGAAGAAAGAACCCTTCTCTACTCTTGGTGGGAATTTAGACTTGTACAAATACTATGGAGATTCCTCAGCAATCTACAATTACAGCTGCTATTTGACCCTGCTATTTCTCTTCTAGGTATATACACACAAAAGAATTAAAAGATTTATATCACAGTGACATATGTGCACCCATGGTTATAGCAGCTCAGTTTATGATTGCTAAATCTTGGAACCAACCAAAATGTCCAGAAACTGGAGATTGGATAAAAAAGCTGTGGTTCTTCTACAGAATGGAGTATTACTCTGCCATAAAAATGATATCTTCAAATCATTTACACTTAAATGGATATACCTTGACGACATCCTCAGAAGTGAAACAACTAGGTCACAGATGTGAAAATATTTTATATTTTCTCTGGTATAACAAAATGAATATGTAAATGAGTTCTAGAATGTATATTTTATATTATGAAATAGAAAATACTCAAAGCGAAGTGAGGTTAAGGGGGAAAACCAGTGAGATTATTACAAAAAAGAAACGAAAGAAAGTTCATGTATATAGGTGGTGGGGGTGGTCGGGTGGGTAGGATTATGGAAAAAATGAGAATTAAGTTTTGTCTTATACTGGTACAAATTCTCGTTGTTAAGTGCAATCATGATGTGTATATGTAATGTACCAATAAAGATTTTAGTTAAAAAAAGAGTACTTTCATGCAGCCATACTCATTTCATAAAACAAGATAATAATAACCTGGAAAGGACCAAGTGGTCAGTATAACCCCTGATAACACCAAGACATAAGAACAAATTTGTACTCCTTTAAGAATGGCTCAAAAAGGGCCGGGGAGTTAGCTCAGTGGTTCCGGAGCCTGTCTTGCAAGTGCAAGGGCCCGGGTTCGATTCCCCGGTAACCACATAACAATATTGGGTGTGGAGACTCAACCCGGCAGCAACCAGTACCACATACCACAGTGCCGGGGGTGGTGGCTCACGCCTGTAATCCCAGCAATCGGGAGGCAGAGGCAGGAGGATTGTGATGTGAGTTTGAGGCTGAGCTTGGGGCCAGCCTGAACCACAAAAGCGAGACCCTGTCTCAAAAAACCTAAAAAAAAAAAAAAAAAAAAAAAAGAATGGCTCAAAAGGAGGGAGAAAATTGTGACACACAAGAGAAAGATAGAGACCTTGGACTTTTAGACTTTGGCAGGTTAAAGTCCAAGGTCTGCAAAATCAGAGTCCTTGAGAAAATATTAAGGATTCATTTATACAGGGCACAAAAAGGAACTCTTTCAGGCTGGTTATTTAGTTCAGTGGTTCCAGCAGCTGCCTTACTAGTGCTAGGGCTCAGGTTCAATCTCTAGTAGTCCCATACAATATAGCCAGGTGTGGTGACTCACATCCACCAGCAAGCAGTACCATATACCACAGTGCCAGGTATGGTGGCTCAAGCCTGTAATTCCAGCCTTGTGGAGGCAGAGGCAGGAGGATTGCTGTGAGTTCAAGGTTTATCTGAGCTAATGAGTTCAGGGCCAGCCTGCATTACAAAGCAAGACTCTGATTTTTTTAAAGACAATTTCTCATATTTTGATCAAGGGATACTTTGTCACAGAGAGGAAGTTAGAGTATAAATGGAAAGATGGATAGGGAGATGTGGTATAAGAAGTTTGTGACTCTTTTTCCCTGTTAATTAATGAAATAGGAAACAAGGGGAAAGTTTTGGAGATTTGAGTAGAAAAGAGAGTAAGGATAATGTAGACAAATATACTTGTTATTGGACTCTTCAAGTGCAACCATTTTTATTCTCAGGTATTGCATTTTCTTTGGAGCATGATATTAAAAATATAAAATTAAAACTTGAGAGTTCAAATGTTGTACTAGCATCACACATGTTGGCTTACCTGGCTTTAAACTCACATTTCCATCCTGTGATCCTTGGTCTAATGCTGTTCCTAATCAAACAATTCTGTATATTTCACATAGATATTTATATTTTTCTTTTCTAACTGTTCAAAATTCTCATTAGAATATACTTTTTGATGTGGAGGATCCATTCTTCCATGGATCTGAGGTGGTGCATGTGCAGACTTGAAAAAAATAGAAAAAAAAACAGAAATCCTTCTCCAAGGAATATTTTAATAAGCATGCACTGTACATCTCAGAAATATACTACAAAAATAGAGTTGGAAATAGACATCAAACCTGGAATTAATTCTAAATAAGATGAGTGTGCTAAGATATCTAAGGGGTACTGAGTTTAACAGTTATTGAACAGTTCTTATTCATATATGAAGGACAAGATGTAAGACAACATTTTTCAAGTAACGTTTGTGAAGATGAATATTCACTGTCTTGATGTCATTCTTCATTTAAGAATATGTTCTATGAGTGTTGAGTGTTTATAATATAGTTCAAATTGAACTTGCACAGGTTCACAAGAATGGAGGTGTAGCTATTTTCGGATAATGCAAGACTTAAGGAATTACAGCCAACTCAAACTTTACTTAAAGAATAATATATGGCCCTCAAAATATTCAAGGGATAATTAAAATACGTGATTTTTTTTTTTGAGACAGGGTCCACCATTTTAGTTCATGCTGCTCCTGAACTCAGCTTCAAACTCACAGCAATATTCCTGTCTCTGTCTCCCAAGTCCTGGGATTACAAACGTGAGCCACAATGCCCAGCACTGTGGTATACGGTACTGATTGCTAGTGGGTGTAAGTCACCACATGCAGCATTGTTGTATGTGGTTACCAGCGAATGAATTTAGGACCTTGTCTTTTCTAGCCAGACACCAGAACCACTGATCTAAATCTCTGGCCTTAAAGAATTAATTTTTAAAAAAGATTATTAGAAAAGCAAGTCCAGTGCCATTAGTGCTGTCAGAATCCTTCCTCTTTTTTTGAACACAATACTCACAACTTTGCCACTTTCTGAAAGAGTGGAATAACTGTGTTGGGGGTCTTAATAAGGTTCTGCTGAAAACATGGTGAATGCTTATGTAGCACACCATCCATCAGAAACACAGACTTCTGAAAGTGTCACAGTGAAGTTTCATCTACCTTATTCAACAAATCTGGCATCACCCAGCCTCAGGATCTTCTCAGACTCAAAATGACCATGAGATGTAAAAGTTTTGAATTGATTCAGTACATGAAAACAGCCATGACAGTGCACCTAAGGACCTTGGCATCAGGACTTCCAGAATGGCTTCACAAAGTGGCAAGAATGGTGAGATAAGTGTGTTCAAAACAAGGGGGGAAATCATTTGAGAGGGATTAATCATAATGTGTGTTTTGCTGTAATTGATTTTTAAAATTTAAATGTCCTCCATATTTCTTAATCACATAACTCATGAATGTTAAAAAGATTACAAAACCTAATTAGAGGAAGAGCTGATTTAGGAACCTGATTAGACAACTCTTATATTAGTGTTTCTTATATGATGATATATAATCTTTGGAAAATTAAATAAAATAAAAAGCAATATAGCTATCTGTGTTTGCAAATGTGTGTATATATATTTCAAATGCCCTAAATATAAGGGCTTTGGTGCCAAGGATTTAATACAGTGGTTCTAGCCCTTGCCTTGCAAACACAAAGTCCCTAGTTTGAGGTAACTAGATACCACAATGATGGGCATGATAACTCTCGTCCACCAGAAATCAGTACCACATACCTGTTCTGGGTGTGGTGGCTCATGCCTGTAATCCTAGCACTTGGAGGGCAGAGGCAGGAGGATTGCTATGAGATTGAGGTTCTCATGGACTACATAATGAGCTCAGGGCCAGCCTGAATTACAAAGTGAGACACTGCCTCAAAAAAAAAAAAAATAAATAAAAGCAAGCAAACAAAATATATATATGGTTTTGTCATAAATATCTATCACAAAAATTTTTAATCCTTTTTCAGTTCTGCCTTAGCCATGTCATTTTGAATGGCTTATTTATTCTTTGCAAACATCAATTTCTTCATCATTTTTTTTTTGCAAATGTTAGGTTGCCTATTAAATTTTAGCTTCCTTTTTCCTTTTCTTTGTCCTGTTTTATGTTGAAAAGATGGCATATGCATGTGTTTGATTATGAATAGCAAGGCTAACATATGGCTTCTTTTGTCAAAGTGAATGTGTGTGTGTGTGTGTGTGTGTGTGTGCGCACGTGCGTATGTGTGTGCGCGCGCGCGTGTGTGTGTGTGTGTAGCAACTGGACCAATGAGATTGAAATATGGATAGAATGCATTGGAAATAAGAGTAATTTCTAGAGAAAATAAAATTACACTGCTACCTTTATTTATAACTAGGACTTTGTTAATGCGAAAGTTTACCTGGTTCACTCGCAATCTGAAAATCAGCTAGTTTGTAGGAAGTGGAGGTGTTGAACATAAAATTAGTTTTCTGTAGTCTACATAGCACAGACATATGGACATTGGACAACAATTCAGAAAGAGGACACTAATGGCAATTAGCAGACAAAAATTTTCTAGGTCATTAACTAGAGATTCTAATTTTCTCACTTTTCAAAGTCCATTTTGAAATAACTTATTTCATAAGTTATAAGGTGTTCATAAATTTATAGGTAAAAATTATAAATTTTTTGACTTTCTCATGTACAGACAAAAGGATTTCTTAAAATGGTACAATGCTTTTGTATTTCTACCTTAGAAGACAGATATAATCTGTTTTAGAAAAAAATTACAAAATGTACATGAAAGCAGGTGAAATCCAAAATACTTAAACATTCTTGATCAGAAAGAGAAAAGCAGGCATCACTGCCATCCAGATTTCAAATTACACTTCACATTCACAGTAACAAAGACAGCGTATTGGAAGCAGAAAGACAGATATGTTGACCAGTGTAATAGAATTGAGGATGTACAAATAAAACCCCACCCCTGTGGTCACCTGATTTTGATGGAAATCCCCCAAAATATATGCTGGTGAAAAGACAGAAGTTTGCAGAAGAAATAATCTAGAATCTCCCTTCTTGTTCTAAAATCAAATCAAAATGAAGCAAAGGTTTACATTTAAAATGAAACACTTAAATCAGTGGAAGAAAAAACTGACAAAACTCTTTAAGACAGTAATGGCTTATTTCTAGTTTTCCCATCAAAGCCTCCTGTGGTCATAGGTGGGACTTTTCATAGGTGGCTGAATCTAGAGTATGTGATGCTGGAGTTAAGTGTGTAATTCTGTGATTGAGGGTATGTGATTACTAAATAAGTCCACTGCTTAGGTTGACACAGTGCTGGTTTTGGATAATGGAAAAGCCCACCTTGAGTATGAATGCCACCAAAGCTAAGGACATAGATCCCATACAGAATATAAGGGATAGAAAGGGAGCTACTGTTGTCTTTTGTTGGTTACTACTTGGTACTTTGCTGCTTTGCAACCTTCTTGTTGCCATGAACTCTTTATCCTTAATGGTGCCCTTCCACCATGCCACCCAACTTTGGAGCCAGTTGATAATGAACCGAACCTCTTCGAACCATGAGTCAAAAGGAATCTTTTCTCCTTTAACTTTGGTGCCAATTATTTTGTCTTGATAATAAGAAAAATAACTAAGAAAAAGATATGCATAGACAAAGACTTTCTGAAATAGAACTCCAGTTATATAATAAATAATGCCAATAAACAATAAATAGGATTATCAACAAATTGAAAAACTTCTCTACAGCAAACAGCCAACAGAATGAAAGAGGAACCTAAAGAATGGCAAAAATAATTGTCACTTACTCTTCAGACAGAAAACTTATATTTTGAATATACAAAAAAGCACAAAAAAAAATCTAGATGTGATCTCTATATATACTAGCTACCCAAGATGAAAGCAATTATAACATATGAGAAACATAAGTTAACAATAAAAATGTCTTCAAGGCAATGTAAGAATAATATTTTTCCTGAAAATTTCATCATAACATGCTAACTTGGATACGTTTAATATATTATTCATGATCTCAAATCTAATATAACTTCAAAATATCCATCTTTTTAGGTATACTGATACAACATTCAGACATAAACTACTTATTTGTAATTAAAATGAAATTTAACAAATAATGAACAGTGTATATTTAGAAGAAAGAAGCATTTGATTTGAGTTTATATTCATGGCAAGTCTAAAAATTTAAGACACATGTTCAAGACCATATTCCTTGAACTTCACATCACTATACGGTATTAGCCTATTTTTCATTTTTTTGCTTTTATTTACACTTTTTAAAATTCAAATCTTCTACAGAATGGAGTATTACTCTGCCATAAAAAACGATAAGTTTGAATCATTTCTACTTAAATGGACATACCTTGAGGTTATCCTCATAAGTGAAATAAATAGGGCCCAGGTAGGTACATATCGCATCTTTTCTCTGGTATGAGAAAATGAAGATGTAAATGAGTCCTAGAATTGTATGTTATATATTGTGAAATAGAAAATGTTCAATGTAAAATAGTAAGAAGGGGGAAAATGTTGAGATTGTAACAAAAAAGTAAGGAAACAAATTTTATGTATATGGGGGGGCGGTAGGGTGGGTAGGGCTATGGGAAAAAATGAGAATTAAGTTGTGTCTTATACTGGTACAAATCCCCATTATGGAGTGCAATCATGATGTGTATACGTAATGTACCAATAAAGATTAAAAAGTTAAATAAATAAATAAATAAAATTCAAATCTTTACTGGTACATTATCCTATCCATTGATTTATTTGTTTAGTTTCTGTCT
Organism: Petromus typicus; assembly: GCA_004026965.1. NCBI lineage: Eukaryota > Metazoa > Chordata > Mammalia > Rodentia > Petromuridae > Petromus > Petromus typicus. The sequence goes on from PVIR01022659.1 coordinate 16,387, forward strand.
TGATCCAATGATTGAATGCTTTGCACTCTCTGGAAACTTAATTCTTTTGTCCCTTTGTCCTATTGTTAATTTTGGTAATAATCCAAGATGCTGATTGAATAAATTTAATTATTTATCCCCATATTTACTTTAGATTTCTAAGTATTTAGGAACATATTTCATAATCTCTATATAATCTATCATTACTGTATTTAAAACCATCCCAACATTCAATAAATTATAAAAACAACTCTTACATTCAGAATGTCAACAATTTAGTCTGGGTCAGCTGGAGCATTTTGTGGTCTTGAGTGAAATTCCCTAAATCAGTTTTGGGTCAATGGAGTCCCTCTGTTTGCTGGGATTAGCTGGCTCTCTGCCAGAGTCAGGGGATGTGGGATGTGGAGAATATTTATGCCTTATGTCTTTTATTATATGTTAGCAAAGATCCAAGAATGAAAGTGGAAGTGTTGAAGACATCTTACAGCCTAAATTAAGATTTGATCTAGTTCTACTCATGGCACAACTAATTAGCTAAAACAAATCACAAGCCTGTCCAGGATTTGGGAAAGAGATAAACTTGAACATGTTTAATAGGAGCTGTGGTGCAAACTTTCCAAGAGAGTAGATGTACATAGGAATGGATGTTGGAAACACTTTTGCAGTTCACTACAGTTCTAAAGATTAGAAACACTAAAAATGGATACTATTTTAAATTTTACTACTTTAAGTATAATTACTTTTCTCCTGCCAATTAAATAGCATTTTGGTTGTTCCTGGATAGTTCTTGATCATTCTTTCTATGACATCTAGTCCAAAGCCTTACCACACATCCTTAACCATTCTCGGGGGTTCTCATATGGATTAAACAAGAAATATACTATATCACAGAGAAAACAAAAGTGCTTAGTTGAGAAACCCAACAACTTCCTTCTAGCACACTTTTAAGTTTAATTATAATCATGCTCAATACATATCTTTAAGGGACTCAGAGGAAATAAAAGTATTGTATTCATTGTGTATGAAAACATGTTACTTTCTCACTCTGTGCTGGATATCCCAAAGCTACTAGCACTTTCTGTCAATATCCTTCTTCCTCTTTTTTTACTTCTGAACACTCTTTTTGTTTCATGAGTTTAGCATCATCTTTAAGTCTCTTTCTGCTCAAATCTTCCCAGATGTCAACATTTATTTGAAGCTACTGTCCTTCCTTTCTCCTTAGCATGCACAAAACATGTGGGCAAAGTAGTCTGTCAGAAAGTCAATGTGACATTTGGGGCCATAAAGAGACATTGGTGGAGAAATGGTGCGAGTTAATTCTTAAAAATTCTAACACAAATATAGAAATAGACTAATGTTTGTGAGTATAAGCAAAATATTCTCAGGAAATTGGTTTTGTTTTTGGGTAGCTCTTTTAGAAATGGCTCATCAGTCAAGAGTATTCTAGGTCTTTTTTTTTTTAATCTCAAACACAGAGTTGTACAAGACAAGCCGAAAAATGGTGCCAAAAATTTATATGAATAGTGAAAGGTGAATTAGTATTGGAGAAACTAGCTCTGAAGGTGAATTTGGGCAGAATGAGAAAAAGAAGATAAAAGTGAAAACAAAAATGCACAATGCAACTAGTAAACGAAGCATAGGCTATTGTAGAAAGTCATGATGATGGGCACCCTATGGTTTCTGGCCTTCTATATATTGTGTATATCTCATAAGAGCTCATGAAAAGTTTTACGTACAGGGTCATGGTGTTGTTCTAGGATCTAAAATGAACAAATCCCCCTCATTTCCCTAGATAGCTTTGTAACAGCTTATCTCCTACATCAGATTAATTGTAGTTTTTCCATTAGAATCACCTTGAACAATTTTGTAACTTTCCAGAGACTAATTTTTCATATTTGTAAAGTGGCATTAGTAATATATCTCATATATTTGTTAAGACAATATATCTGGTAGAGGGAAACATGTCAGGCATTTAGCAGATGAGATTTAGCATTATCTGTATGTATATTTCAATTGGAATGGGACTTCTTCCACAGCTATTGCATTAATATCCATTAGTGGCCAAAGCAAATTGCCTCTTTCTCTTTGTGATTCAATTTGATGTATGCAGCATATACGTGGTCAATTCTTTTTTCTACTTTATGAAATTTTCCTTTCCAGTTTTATTTACAGTACTATTTTTGGTTTTTTTAAACCCTTTGCTTTTCATTTAACTTTGTTTGTTAATTCTCATTATCAGTCTACTTCTAAAGTGTTCGAGGACTCATTCATTACTGATTAGTTCCCAAATAGTAAGCATATATTCTTCCTGGGACATCCTAGTAGTTTTCCTTCTTTCAGCCACTTTTAACAGTGTGCCAGCTTTCAGAACGGTAACTTATTATACATTCCACTAAGTTCCCGACTCATATATCCAGTTGCCCACTTTGTATCTCCTTTTAATATTTTTAGAAATTATTTCCTTAGTGTATCTAAAATAGAAGTTACCTTTCAGACAAAATGTAATCTTCTCCCTACATTTATAAGAATGCTTAATGGTGTTGCATGCAGTGAGTTTCACAAGCTACAACGTTCACATTAACCTTGACTTTTCTTTCTTCCTATTTCTTTTTTTTAAATTGAAATCTTTATTGGTACCTTACATATACGCATCATGATTGCACTCCATAATGGGGATTTGTACCAGTATAAGACACAGTTTAATTCTTATTTTTTCCCATAGCCCTACCCACCCTACTACACCCCATATACATAAAATTTGTTTCTTTTCTTTTTTGTTATAATCTCACTATTTTTCCCCCTTCACCCTATTTTACTTTGAGCATTTTCTATTTCACAATATATAACATACAATTCTAGGACTCATTTACATCTTTATTTTCTCATACCAGAGAAAATATGCGATATGTACATATCTGTGACCTATTTATTTCACTTATGAGGATATCCTCAAGGTATGTCCATTTAAGTATAAATGATTCAAACTTATCATTTTTATGGCAGAGTAATACCCTTTCTTCCTATTTCTAATAATCTTTCCAGTGTCTTTTAACCTAAATAACATCCACATCTGTAAGACCTAATCTTCTTCTCTCATTTCCATTGACATATACATCAACATATTTAGAACACATAACAATCTAACAAGTATTGTGAAGAGATGTCAAAGCAGAAATTAACCATTTCTATTAACTTTTAACCATTAAATTGTTAATTGACCACTAGAAGGACAATCGAGTTATACTTGTACTTTGTGCTGTATACCTCAATAGGTTTTAAAGATTTATCGATGGATTGTAAGTCTAAATCTAACTAAAGTAAACTACTAAAAAATTCTGTGTGTCTAGTTAGTGAACATTTACCTGATGTTGAGATAGAAGAAAAATTTCTAAGCATGAAAACAAATTATAATCTTACTAGAATTGTAACAAACATTTTAAACTACTGTTTATGAGACTCAAAAAGAAAATTAAACTGTTTTAAAATTTAAAATGTTTTGGATTTATAAAACAGATATATAGATCATATCTTTCATTTTCAAAAAATTCCACAAATCTCATAGTAAAAGATGAACGCACCATTAGAAATCATGTGACCATGATCATGGCCAAAGTAAGACATTTAAATTATAAACATGCATAATAAAAATCCTTTTAAAAATATTTTAGGTATAATAGAACACATGTGTTACTTGTCTTTTTCTGTATGGCTTATTTCACTCCACACAATAGCCTACACTTCCAAATATTTTTCTTCAAAGGATAGAATTTCATTTTGTTTTACAGCTGAATAGTATGTCATTATGTATACATACTATATTTTCTTTTCTTTGTTTGGTACCAAAGATCCAACTCATGACCTTGCACTTGTGAGTCAGGCGCTGGAACTACTCAGCTAAATCCCCAGCCAAATTATATTTTCTATACATATTAATCTTCTTTATTAACATATAGTTCTATTCCAAATCTTAGCAATTGTTAATATAGAGGTTCCTAGAAAAAGCTAAAAACAGAGCTACCATATGATCCAGCTACTATGTTCACTAGTATTTACCTGAAAGAAAGGAAGCAGTATATAAAAGAGATAGTTTTTGCTACAAACAGCACACAAAAGACCAATGAGAACACAGGATTTATGTCAGAAAAAAGCTGGATTTATTCTGTTCATGTCCAGAATGAATCTCTGTATGATATCAGAAACTATCTGAGAGAGCAACTGAGTTTTTATAAGTTATGAGAAGCGGGAAAATCTTAAAAGAATCTAGAGTGGAATGTTCATGATTGAGAGTCCAAGGATGGTCAGTGCACTTGTGCATATAATGATATACTCTCTGGTGCCAGGGAAATTGTATACCCTGTCTCAAAATCTCTTTATGACTCTCTGCTCTGTTTTCCAAGGACAGCATGTTCACTGAGAATGACATGTGTGCTGCAAAAGTCTCATTCAAGCCACATACAGCACTTATGCACTCACATTTGTTGTGGTACTCATAAAAATCAAAGCAAGAACAATTTTTTTTAAATTTTCTTGCTTATAGAATAAACCACAAGCTTTCAATCAACTTCTTTTTCTGTTTTTTCTTAAGCACAAAGCTTGCTTGAATTTCTGGAGCACTCTAAGCATATATGACTAAGCTTTCTTCTATGAAACATAGAAAATGATGCCTGTCCTTTTTTTTATTCAATCCTGTGAGATACAGTAGCAATCATTTTTCAGTTTACTTATATGCACACTATGTTTCAGAGGTTTAGCCCAAAAGCTGGTTTTCATACATAGTCTTTTCCCCTGTTTTAAACTGGGTTGGAAATATACAGGATAATCCTAAAAGATATATTGTCTACATATATCAACAAATATAATTATTATATACTATATATGTATATATGTATATATACTATATGTATACATATATATATATGTGTGTGTGTGTGTGTGTGTGTGTGTGTGTGTGTGTGTGTGTGTGTGTGTGTGTGTGTAATAGGTGGTGGCATTATCAATTTCTTATCCCAAAATGATGTATTCTTTGGGACAAGTAATAAACTAGGAACTGAATGAGCAGTAAGAGAGACACTTACTCTTGCCCACGAAGGAGAAGTACAGATAAAAATTCTAAATCGAATTTTTATCAGTGGGAGTTGGAGATTATAGATACAGAATTTAAAAATGAAGATTTCATCTCACTCCATAGAAAACAGCTGCTATTTCAGAATTAGCTGGCAACAAATGTTGATGAGGCTATGGAAAAAAAAAAGGAACACTTCTCCACTGCTGGTGGGAATGTAGACTCATACAACCTCTGTGGAAATCAGTGTGGAGATTCCTCAAAAGGCTAGGATTGGAGGTTGCATTTGACCTGGCTATCGCTCTTCTAGGTATATACACAAAACAATTAAAAGATTCATATCACAGAGACATATGTGCACCCATATGTACAGCAGCTCAGTTTATGATTGATAAATCTTGGAAACACCCCAAATGTCCATCAACTGGAGACTGGATAAAGAAGATGTGAATCTTCATAGAATGGCAGCCATTTCAGAATCAGCCAGCAGCAAATGTTGGAGAGGCTGCGGAGAAGGAACACTTCTCCACTGTTGGTGGGACTATAGACTCGTACAACCCCTGTGGAGATCAGTGTGGAGATTCCTCAGATCCCATTTGACCCAGCCATCGCTCTGCTAGGTATATACACAAAAGAATTAAAAGACTCATATCAGAGTGATATATGTGCACCCATGTTTATAGCAGCTCACTTTGTGATTGCTACATCTTGGAAACAACCCAAATGTCCATCAACTGGAGACTGGATAAGAAAGCTGTGGTTCTTCTACAGAATGGAGTATTACTCTGCCATAAAAAATGATTAGTTTGAATCATTTCTACTTAAATGGACATACCTTGAGGATATCCTCATAAGTGAAATAAGTAGGTCACAGATAGGTAAATATCTCATCTTTTCTCTAGTATGAGAAAATAAAGATAAAAATGAGTCCTAGAATTGTATGCTACATATTGTGAAATAGAAAATACTCAAAGTAAAATAGAGTGAAGGGGAAAAAATAATGAGATTATAACAAAAAAGAAAGCAAACAAATTTTATGTATATAGCTGGTGGTAGGGTGGGTAAGGCTATGGGAAAAAATGAGAATTAAATTGTGTCTTATACTGGTACAAATCCCCATTATGGAGAGCAATCATGATGCGTATATGTAATGTACCAATAAAGATTTCAATTAAAAAAAATGTGGATGTTTTATAGAATGGAGTATTACTCTGCCATTAAAAATGATAAGAATGACTCATTCATACTCAAATGCATGTACCTTGAGGACATCCTCATAACTGAAATAAATAGGTCACAAATATGTAAATATCATGTCTTTTCTCTGGTATGAGGAAATGAAGTTGTAAATGAGTTTTAGTATGTATAGTTCATATTGTGAAACAGAAAATATTTAAAAGGAAAGAAGTTGTAGGTGTAAATAACGAGAGGAAAAGGAATGTAACAGTAATAAATAAAAAAGGAAACAAAGCTTATATATATAGATGGTGGGAAGTTGCAGGAAGGAGGAAAGAGGGAAAATGAGAATCAAGTCATGTCATATTCTGGTACAAACATTCAATGTCCAATATGATAATAATGTGTATTCATAATGTACCAATAAAGATTTGAATTTTTAAAAAATTGAAGAGAACAGTGAGACCAAAAAAAAAAAAAAAAAAAAAAACAATAAAACAAAACAAAACAAAAAAGCACGAGTACCTAGGCATGTCTTTCCTGATAATCAGTGGAGATTTTGGGGGAATTCAAAGGCCACCTGTTTGTACAATATAATTTTTTTCCAGCCATATTCATGGTAATTCCTAATGGTCATATCACTGGGTAGTGTTTGTTTATCATCCAGATGGAGTTAGAAGTTGTCTGGTCACTGTTTAGGGAGCCATCTTAGATAAGTCAGTTTTAGCTGGCTTACCTTAAGAAACACTTTTGGCCTACAGATGTCCTGTCCTCACACATATAAGATTTAGGAAAGAATAGAAATTCACAAATATGAAGGCACCAGGACACGTTCATGGCAGTGTACCAGTAAGAATCAGGGTCTTTGAAGTCACATATAGGAAGTCCTATCCATTAGCTAAAAACACACATCTTACACTAGTTTATGAATGAAAAATATATGCCTTTTTTAATGTCTGCATCACTGTGCATTGTTAGTTATCCATTTCTTCCCTATAGTCTAAGGGATAGGATTGTAATCATTATTCTCAGACTTCAGGATACTAAATTCTGCAAATACTCAAGTCTTATATTAAACAGCATTTTATTTCCATAAGCTATACATTTTGTATACTTTAAATAATCTCAAAGTTAATTACAATACCTAATAAAATATAAATGCTATATAAATAATTTTTGTAAAGTATTACTTAGAAAAATGACAAGAAAACAATATTTGCATATATTCAACATAGATGCAGTTTTCCTCAAATACTTTCAAATTACAGCTCATTGAATATCAGAGTCAGGTCAATCTATTTGAAATTATTGAATATTATGAGATTTGGGGTAATGCAAATTGATTAACAAAATATTTTAAAATACTATGTTGTTAAAGCTCTAAAACTGATGCTATCTTTGAATAAATAGATGAATTCAATAGATGTCTACAGAGTACTCCACCCCACAAAATCAGAATACATTCTTCTTAGTTGCACATGAGTCATTCCCAAAAGAAGACCACATGTTAGTTCAAAGAAGATGTTTTAGTGAATGCAAAGGACGTGAACTAGAAGAGTTTTAGCAAAATTTGAATGATGGTTATCTTTGAGAGAAAGATTAGGTACCTTTCTCCATTTGCTAAGGTAGGAGTGCAGGAAAATTTAACTATGCCCTCTGAAGTTTCAGTAATTGAGTATATTTAAATAAATTTATAACAAAATTAATACAAAGAATGACATACAGTTTATTACAAGCACATAAACATCATAAAATAATGATTATATAATAAATTACTAAATATTAGAAGCTTATTATCTCTCTTTAGAGAAGGAAGTAAAGTTTGCAGTTTTAAAGGAACCATAAATGAATTTTAGAGATTAATGGGCTTAAAGAAAATAAAACAGCCTTGTAGAAATATTATGTGGATCCAAAATGTAGTGTCACTCTACTGTGATAATCTTTGAGTCATTCTTTCTCATTTAGTAAGGATAATTATGTGCTGCAGGAAAATATTCTTTTATTCAGATAAGGGTTCTTCAGAGAATATCCCTTCCAGCACTTGAGAAGATCAGTAATGAAACACAGAGTGTCAAGGCAAGAAGAAAGAGAAATGTCATAGAGAACTTAAAGTAGCTACTTCACTTCAAAATACTCTATTTATCAACCACTGTTCCTCAAGGTATTAGTTCTGAGCCCCAATCTGCCTCTGAATTTTATAAGTTGTTTACAATGAGCATACTATTAAATTAATACGCATGTGTTTAAGCTATGTGAATTAATTCATTGGGATTTCCAAAAGATAGGAGAGCTATAATTACCCATTCTGCCCACAGAATACCTTATTTCTGCAATCAAGAAGAAAAGTTTTAAAACAAAGTAGAAAGCCAAAATAAAGATTCGATCGCTGATATTTGCAGAAATAAATACCACAGAATGTCATTGTGTCTGTGTAAACTTGTACTATTTGGGCTGCTGCTCAAAAAATTCAGCATTATTTCAACCAAAACTAATTAAGAGAAATAAATAAATTCACTGCATTTTCATACAAGGAAAAATCAGAAAGGAAGAGATGATAATTGTAAAACTATATGCACCAAATGCTAGTGCACCCAACTATATAAAACAAATGTTAATGGAAATGAAAAGCCAGATGAAGATTAATACAATAATAATGGGGAACCTCAGCATCTCACCATCATGAATAGATCAACTAGACAAGAATCAACAATGAAATACTAGAACTGAACCAAACTCTTGAACAAATGGATTCAATAGATGTCTACAGAGTACTCCACCCCACAAAATCAGAATACATTCTTCTTAGTTGCACATGAGTCATTCCCAAAAGAAGATCACGTTAGTTCAAAGAAGATGTTTTAGTGAATGCAAAGGACGTGAAGTTACCCTTTATATACTGTCAGATCATAGTGACTTGGAATTGGAGATCGATAGCATAAGAAATTCCAACAATATTCTCCTGAACAACCAGTGGGTCATGGAAGAAATTAGACAGTTTATATATGTAAATAATAATGACAGTACAACATACAGAAATCTATGGAATTCAGTGAAGCAGTTTTATGAAGGAAATGCATAGCAGTAAACTCCCACAGTAGGAAAACAGAGTGAGCTCAAATAAACTATCTAATACTGAACCTTATCCTACTAGAAAAAGAAGGACAAGACAAACCCAAAGTTCATACAAGGGAGGAAAATATAAGGAGTAGAGCAGAAATTAATGCAGTGGAGACTAAATTAACAATACAAAAATATCAGTGAAGCAAAGAATTGGTTCTTTGAAAGAGCAAATAAAATCAACAAACTTTTAGCCAAAATTTTAAAAAGGAAGTAAAAGGTACAAATCTATGCAATTAGGAATGAAAAGGGTGAAACTATAATAGATTGAATTGAAGTCAAGAGGATAGTCAACACCTATTTCAAAAATCTGTACTCCAATAACATGGAAAACAGAAGAAATGGACAAATTCCCAGACACATATGGACTTCTAAAGTTGAATGTAGAAAATAAAAATTGTAAACAACCCAGTATTAATCAGTGAAACTGAAAATGTAACTAAAAATTTATGAACAAAAAAAAGTCCTGGTTCTGATGTCTTCACTGCTGAATTCTATAAAAAAATCTATTGAAGAGCTAATGTCCCCTAATTCTCAAATTCTTTAATAAAATTGGAAAGATATCAAGCCTTTCAAATTCATTTCTTGAAGAAAGTATTACCTGGATTCCAAAAGCAAACAAAGACCCAACCAAAAAATAGAACTACAGGTCAATCTCTCTAATGAATTCAAAAATCCTCAATAAGTTACTGGAAAGCAGAATACAGAGGGCCTTCAAGAATATCAAGTATCCTGCCCAATTTAGATTATTCCCAAGTATGTAAGGATGATTCAAAAAATGTGAATTAATAAATTTAATATACTATATTAAGAAACTCAAGGACAAAATACATGATCATCTCAGTAATGGCAGAAAAAGTAATCCATAAATTCCAGCATTCATTCATAATTAAAAAGCTCCAGAAAATTGGAATAGAAGGTCTTTATCTCAACCTGATAAAAGTTACTTATCAAAAATCAACAGCCATTATCATACATGATCAAAACTTGCAAACTTTCATTCTAAAATTAGGAACAATACAGTGATATCCACTATTACCACCTCTGTTTGATATAGTTCTGGAAACATTAGCCCCATCAATAAGACAAAGAAAAATTTTAAAAAGCAATAAAGATAAAAACAGAAGTTAATCTGTCACTACTTGCTGATGACATGAAACTCTATACAGAAGGTCCCCAAAACTTAGCCAAATGATGCTTTTGTGTAATAAACAAACTTAGTACAGTATTTGGGTACAAGATCAACACCAAAAAATCAATAGACTTCCTGGAAACAAATAATTTATTCACTGAGGGGAAAATAGGGAAAAAAATCTTTGCACAATAGCAAATAAAAAAAAAAAAAGAAAGTACCTAGGAGTCAGTCAAATAAAGGAGGTAAAAGACTTGTCCTCTGAAAAGTACAGCACTCTGAGAAAGGAGACTGAAGTGGATATCAGAAAACGGAAAGACATTCCTTGATCCTGAGTAGGAAGAATCAATATTGTCTAAATGGCCATACTTGCAAAATTACTATATAGATTTAATACAATCTCAATTGATATCCCAAAGGTGTATGTCACAGTTCTGAGCTAGTAATCAAGAATTTCATCTGAAATCAGAAGAGACCTATAAGAGCAAAAGCAACTCTAGGCAATGAAGACATGGCTGGGACTATCATAGTACCTAACTTGAAAATATACTACAAAGTCACTGTGATAAAAACAGTATGATACTGGCAAAGAAACTGACCTGAGGATCAATAGAATTGATTAGCATATGCAGAAATAACTTCAGACAGATTAAGCCACCTTATCCTTAGCAAAGGAGCAAAAACTCCTTAGTAGAGAAAAGATAGCCTCTTTAACAAATCCTGCCATAAAAACTGGGTTTTAGCCTGCCAGAGATTAAAACTAGACCAACATCTTTCACCATGCATTAAACTGAAATTGAAGTGGATTAAAGATCTAAATATTAGGGCTGGGGAGTTAGCTCAGTGGTTCCGGCGCCTGTCTTGCAAGCACAAAGACCCGGATTCCATTCCCCGGTAACCAAATAACAATACTGGGGGTGGAGACCCACACCCAGCAGCAACCAGTACCACATACCACAGTGCCGGGCGTGGTGGCTCACGCCTGTAATCCCAGCACTCGGGAGGCAGAGGCAGGAGGATTGTGATGTGAGTTTGAGGCTGAGCTGAGGGCCAGCCTGAACCACAAAGCGAGACCCTGTCTCAAAAAACCTAAAAAAAAAA
>PVIR01022660.1:0-10186 GCA_004026965.1 Petromus typicus
TTTTGAGACAGGGTCTCGCGTTGTGGTTCAGGCTGGCCCTGAGCTCAGCCTCCAACTCACATCACAATCCTCCTGCCTCTGCCTCCCGAGTGCTGGGATTACAGACATGAGCCACCATGCCCGGCACTGTGGCATGTGGTACTGGTTGCTGCTGGGTGTGGGTCTCCACACCCAGTATTGTTATGTGGTTACCGGGGAATCGAACCCGGGCCCTTGCGCTTGCAAGACAGGCGCCGGAACCACTGAGCTAACTCCCCGGCCCTTTTTTTTTTTTTTTTTGAGACAAGGTCTGGCTTTGTAGTTCAGGCTGGCAGCCCAGAGCTCAATCCTCCTGCCTTCGCCACCCAAGTGCTGAGATTACAAGCATGAGCTATCACACCCAGCATTGTACTAGCTGTGCTGATTGCTGGTGGGTGTGTCACCATACCTGGCATTGTTGTATGTGGTCATTGGGGATCAAACTCGGAAGCTTGTACTTGGAAGGCAGGTGCTGGAACCACTGAGCTAAATCCTCAGCTCCTTAACTTCTTTAAGAAAGCAAAATTACATAGAATGAGAAAGTATATTGATGCATTATAGTGTGGTAACATATTTTAAAGGTGAATTTAGGATAAAAAGGGAAAAGGAAGGAAAGTTCTGTAAGAATAGCATTTGGATTATTTAAAAGAACTGATATAAAAGTGAAAGGGCTAGGGATTTAGCTCAGTGGTTCCGCGCCTGTCTTGCAAGTGCAAGGACCCAGGTTCGATACTCTGTAACCACATACAATACTGGGCGAGGAGACTCAAGTGGAGCAGTAATCAGTACCACATACCACAGTACTGGGCGTGGTAGCTCATGCCTATAATCCCAGCACTTGGAAGGCTGAGGCAGGAGGGTTGCTGTGATGTGAGTTTAAGGCTGAGCTCAGGACCAGCCTGAGCTGAAGCGAGACCCTGTCTCAAAAAAAAAAAAAAAAAAAAAAAAAAAAAAAAAAGCGAAATGTTTTCTGGTAAGCTGAGAGGTACATGGTAAACCTGGATAAACCACTGAAACACTCAAAAATAAAGTAAAAAGGCTGGGTACGGTGGCTTATGCCTATAACCCCAGCACTCAGGGAAGCAGAGCCAGAAGAACTGCTGTGTGCTCAAGGCCAGCCTGAGCTACATAATGAGTCCAGGTCCAGCCTGCACTTCAAAGTGAGACCTTGTCTCAAAAAACTAGAAAAAAAAAAATTTTAAAAAATAAAGTAAAAAAAAAGGGCCAGGGATCCTAAGTAATCCCCAGGCTTGGTGACTCACACCCACCCGCATTCAGTGCCACATACCACAGTGCCAGCACGGTGTCTCACACCTGTAATCCCAACACTCAGAGGCAGAGGCAGGAGGATTGCTCTGAGTTAGAGGCTGAGCTCAGGGCCAGCATGAACTACAAAAGCGATACCCTGTCTCAAAAAATAAATAAATAAAGTTTTTTAAAAATCATTAAAATTTCCACTACAATACAATTACTTAAAGCCAGTTGCAGGAGGCTAACACAAGAGAATTACAACTTTGAGGCCAGTGAAATTAGTAAAACTTGGGGCAACCCACTTTCCAGGCCCCTTTCTCTCTTTCTTAGACAGAAGCTATCTTTCAATAACTTCTTTCTACTCTTAAAAAAAAAAAGAAATTAGTAAAAATCAAAATGTAAACAATCATGTATATTTTCTGGAAATTGTCCTAATGAGATAATTTTTTTAAAAATTCAATAAAATCTAAAACTCTCAAAAACAGAGAATGTCTATGGAATCTGAACCAAGACTCACTCAGCTCTCCCCACCCCCAGCCCAGTAGAGAGGGAAATTCCACTTCAAACAGAGCCAGCTGGGTGTCTGCATGTAATCCTGACACTCCAACCCCTGGGGAGGCTGAGGAAGGAGGATCACCCTACATTTGAGGCCAGCCTTATGCTACAAATGAGTTGAAGACTAGCCTGAACTACAGCAACCTTAAGAGAGCCCAATCTCAAAAGACAAAACAAAAGTGAATGGAAAGAGCCAAGAAGGTAAAACTCCCTCTTCTCCTAGTTCCCAGCTGGAGGGGTACCTTCCTGGAATGGGCAGGGCAAGTAGCATTTCTCTTCCCTCAATTACCTTTTGCTGAGGCAAAGTTCTTGCCCAATGAAGCAAGAGGTTGTTTGTTATCATTTTTGTCATGAGGCAAAACTGGACTATAGGGGCCGGGAATTTAGCTCAGTGGTTCAGGCGCCTCTCTTGCAAGCTCAAGGGCCCAGGTTCGTCTGGTAACCACATACAACAATGCCGGGTATGGAGATTCACACCCATCAGCAATTAGTACCGCATTCCACAGAGCTGGGCATGGTGACTCAAACCTGTAATTCCAGCACTGGGGAGGCAGAGGCAGAAGGATTGCTGTGAGTTCGAGGCTTGCCTTGGCTACATAGTCAGTTTAAGACCAGCCTGAACTATAAAACGAGACCTTGATTAAAAAAAAAGATAGACAATGGAAAACAGAGAGATTGGTCTTTTGCAGGAGAATATAAAGAAAAAGGAATAAAGACGTGTTATGTACAGTACCAACTTCCCACAAGGAAAGTAATAATTATGTGCTTTAAACATGTATCAGTGCAATTTTTTTTTTTTTTTTTTTTTTTTTTTTTTAGGTTTTTTGAGACAGGATCTCACTTTGTAGTTCAGGCTGGCCCTGAGCTCAGCCCCAAATTCACATCACAGCTATCCTCCTGCCTCTGCCTCCCGAGTGCTGGGATGACAGGCGTGAGCCACCACACCCAGCACTGTGGTATGTGGTACTGATTGCTGCTGGGCATGAGTCTCCACACCCAGTAGGGTATGTGGTTACTGGGGATAGAGTCCAGTCCTTGCACTTACAAGACAGGCACCGGAACCACTGAGCTATATCCCCAGCCCTATCAGTGCAAAATTTAAAAATTAATTTTAAAAAAACAATAGAAGTTGACTACAGTGGTGCATGCCTGTAATCCTAGCTTTTGGGAGGTTGAGGCAGGAAGATTACTATAAATTTGAGCATAGCCTGGGCTACAATGTGACATGGTGAGTTCAACTCTAGCTTGAATTACTACCAAGTGAGACCCTGTCTCAAAAAATTTTATATATGTGTGTGTGTGTGTGTTTGTGTGTGTATAAAACAAAGTACAATACAGAAAACAGAACAAAATCTTCAATTTTATATAAATAACAAAGTACAATACAAAAAGGAGAACACTGTCCTTACTTGCAGTGACTTCTGGCATGAGGGAGGTTAGTTTTGGAGGCAAAGTCCACCTCCAAGAAGACTTTGGGGAGATCTCCTTCAGGGATTTCTGAAGATCCCTCTTCAGTGATGTCTTATAGCTAGAGTCAGTTTTAATGAAAAAACTGTCTAACGTCACTTGTTTTTTCCTACACTGCATAATCTTCCAGAAATGAGAGACCATGTTATTGTCTACCGTACTCAACACTGTTCATTATGATTATGTTGAGATGGTGCTTCTCAAAGCAATCCTGGCACTCATTCTGTTTTCCATAATGGGTTGTATCACATCACTGCTGACCTCCTCCCTGTCTCCCTCTTGCTCAGTGGAATGCTTCTCAACAAACGCCTCCTGCTGCTCACTCTGGAGTTCAGTGAGTTCTTCAGTCATCAGCTCCTCCTTACGGTCCCCCACAAGCTCCTCTGTGTCTGCACCATCAGTCTCCAGACCTGTACTCTTGCCCGTGGACACAGTCTCCTCCACTGCCGGTGCACCAGACCCTTCAAAATTGGTGGCACATTCTGGCCGCAGTTTGCTGCAGGCTGAGTTTAAGGTCCGGTACGTGGCATCTTCCCAGGCTTTGTCAGTGGGCTTGGTGCAGTGGGGCACATTTACGTGTCCCTGCCAGAATTCTCCCAGTGTCAAGGGCATCTCTTCGGTGACACTAAATCACCTGCCTTTGTGTGCAGCTTCTTGAAGCTGCAGATCACTTGCGGGTACATGGGCTGCAGAAGAGTGCTGGGGTAGGGGCTGACCTTCATGAAGTGATTCTCAGCATGTGCCAATCTTTGAGGGTGACCTAGAGCATTGTCCATGTGAAGAAGGGGCCTTTAAGGAAGCTAGTTCTCAAAAAGATATTTCCTAATGGTGGGCACAAGCACTTGTGTGAACAGTTGCCTTGTGACCCAAGCTTTTGCACTGGGCCGCCACATGACAGGCAGGCTGGCCTCTTTCACATTCTGCTCCTTGAATGCATGAGAAAGTCTGGGAATGTTACTCCAGTCCTGGCTTAATCTTCAAATAGCGCTTGTGTTTGCACATAACAAAAGGGTCAGTCTGTCCTTCATGGGCTTGTGTCCTGGCAGTGCTATTTCCTTCATTGTAATATAAGTTCTGTTTGGCCTCTTCTTCCATAAGAGTCCTGTTTCATTCCAGTTGACTTGTCGAGTGACATACAATTCTGCTTTCATGAATTCTATGGATTCTCCCTTGTAGGCTTCCTCAGCAGTCTTGTCAGAACTGGAAGCCTGCCAGGTTGGTAGTACATGCCTGAAATCCCAGCATTTAGGAGGCTAAAAGATGAAGAATGCTGTGAGTTCAAGGCTAGCCTGGGCTACCTAGTGAATTCAAGCCCAGCAGAATTACATAATGAAACTCTTTCTCAAAAAAAAATGAGAACTGGAAGCTTTGCTATGTCTTTTCACACTATGGAGGCCACTTTTCTTGTGAAATTTATCAATCCACCCTCTACTGGCTTGAAATTCATCATTTGCTGCACTTGTAGAGGGGTTTTCACTCTGAAATTGCCTGGCTTTTTCACAAATCATAGCTTCATTAATGTTACAAAGCACATGAGACTCCCTGGACACAGGCTCTGTGTGACCAAAAGTCTGTATTTATTTCTGTCTGGGTGCAGACAGACAGGGTTGAGGTTCCAAATGATTTCAGCCTCTGGCCAGAGAAGAAGCAAAGTTTTTATAGGGTCTGGAGATGGGGTTATAATCCTAAGGAATCTAGGACGGAATGCTTGGGGTCAAAGTTCCAAGGATGGTCAGTACAGGAATGCATATAATACTGGACTTTTTGGCGCCAGAGAGATTGTATATTCTGTCCTAAATTTTTCTTATGGCCATCTGTTATGTTTACGGAGGGCAGTATTGCCCTTTAGTGGTATCCTGTTGTTTTTGTAGTGTGGCATGTTTGCTAAGAGGGTCTCACTTAGGTCAGGAATGGCAACTATCACTATCACCTCCCAGCTGCTTATTATTCAACCACACTAACAAAAGTTTTTCCACCTCTTCCAGCTTTGTGTCTTCTGCATGGGTAATATAGTTACTAATTTTGCCACATAAGCTCCTTTGCTCTTCAAAATAGTAGAGAGACTGTCGACTTTGCCATCTTGTACTCTGAGGCCAGATTGGTCACATGAATACCACGTTCATGCTTTCCTACAATTTCCTTCTTCAAGGAGAAATCATAATAGTGGGCTCCTTGTGACATCTATGTCCTTATATGCCGTTCACATCTCGTGGGAACCCGCAAGAAGTTCCACATCTGTTGTCTGGAAATTATTTGACACTGTCCTGGGATCTTGTCATTGACAGATTCTGCTTATGTCCCCAGCCAGCTTTGCCACACTCTTATCTCTTACACCATTTCCCTCCAAGAGACATAAATCCCACAAATCTTTATAAGGTGCTGATGGAGTGGGACTCTCTGTCTGTAGCCTCTTCAAGCAGGAAGGGCTGTAGACCCTATCAGGGATTATGTGCTCTCCTACCCTGGGGTGTTGTGGCTCAAGGCTGGGTTGAAGAAAGAAAAAACTCTCCACAAAATAACAAGAGAGTTAGTGACCATCAAAACTGCTTGTGTAATGGAAAAAACATTGTATTATTAGCCCAAATATGAGGAGAAGGTTAGAGTTCCACAATTCTTTTAGAAAAGAATATATATTTGATAGGTATGTCAGATAAATTATCAAGAGGGAGTCATGGCCTTAGGAAGATCTGGCTTACTTATCGGTAGCAGCACTGGAGCCTGCTTTTTGCAAAGAGGCTCATGAAGCAGTAGCTTTTTAATTGTTTTTTAAATTTTATGGTTGGTACATTTATGTAGAACTTATTATTGCTTTCATTATTTAGAATTTGTATCTGTACATGATATATTTTGATTCTTATATTTTTCTAATTCCTTTGCTCTCCATTTATCCCCTCCTCCTATAAATGTAAGCTTTGTTTCTATTCTTTCTTTCAGTTTTTTCTTTCCCATCTTTCCTTTGCCCTGCCCCCCTTCCCAGGTTTTCTTTCCCCTTTGAACATTTTCTTACTATTTCTATTTTTTTTTTTTAGACAGGTTCTTGCTTTGCAGTTCAGGCTGGCCCTGAGCTCACCATGTAGCCCAAGCAAGCCTCAAACTCATAGCAATCCTCCTGCCTCTGCCTCCCGAGTGCTAGGTTTACAGAGGTGAGCCACCACCCCTAGCAACATTTTTTAAAGTTATTTTTTAACTTTTTTTCTTTATATACTCTAGATAGTAGTCCTTTGTCTGAGGAACATCTGGTGAAACTACTTTTCCCACATTGTAGGTTGTCTTTTTGCTCTGTTGGTGGTATCCCTTGCTGTGCAGAAGGTTTTTATTAAGACGAGATCCTAGTTGTTGATTTTTTGTACTAATTCCCATGCTACTGAGGTTTTGTTCATAAAGCCTTTTCCTATGCCAGTATTTTCAAGAGTTTTTCCTAAGCTATCTTCTAGCAGGTTTAGTGTTTCTGTTTTAATATTTAAATCTTTGATTCACTTTGATTTCAGTTTAGTGCATGGTGAAAGAATTGGGTTTTCTTTTGGGTGTTCTGGTTCTTTAGATAGTTTAGGTGGGACTAGTCCGTCCTTTCTTTCTTTCTGTCTCTCTCTCTCTCCCTTTCTTTCTTTCTTTCGATAAGGTCTCACTATGTAGTTCTGGGTGGCTTTGAACCCACTATGTAGTCCATACTGGCCTTAGATTCATGACAACCCTTTTGCCTCAGCCTCCTGAGTGCTAGGATTACAGGCATGCACTATTTTGTCTGGCTTGATGGGATTAGTTTTAATCTAGAAAGATTAATCCAGGCTGGGATTTAGCTCAGTGATGCCATGCCTGTCTCCCAAGTGCAAGGTCCTGAGTTTGATCCCCAGTATCAAAACAGAAACGACAACAAAAGGAAAGATTAATCCAAGTATTTACTGCAGTGGGTGTTACAAGGATCACTGAAAGAGGATCCTTCTGTTTTGACTTTAACTAGTCTGCTGGTATTCATTCTTTCCAAGTTTTCACAAGCATCTGGTCTCCAGGAAGGATACTAGGTAGTGCCCTGGGCCAGAAGCTAACAGTACTCTTTTCCCATGTAATTTGGATAGTCTGTTGTACTTAGCTCAGACTGATAAGATATTGTGGGAATCTCATAGTCTCAGAGTCTACCATCTTCCAGAAACTAGAAATGGCTTTCCATATAACATCTCAAATGGACTCAAACTTAGCCAAATTTTGGGCAAGTTATAAACCTTTCTGAGTACAATTGGTAGTAATCAGAGAAAGGATTTGGGTGTCTCTTGGCCAAGTTTTGCCAGAGCTCACTTTAGCATCTGGTTACCTTTCCAGAAGATTGGGGCTACTGAGTAGAATGAAGGTGATATTTTGTTCTTTAAGCTTTTGCCACTTCATGAATGAATTACTTGGGAGGTAGAAGAAGGTCTACCATCACTTTGGAGAGCCTATGGTAGTATAAATCTGGGGATGATTTCTTTAAGAAGGATGTTGACTACTACCTCAGTAGCCTTTTTTTTTTTTAATGCGTAGGAAAAGCTTCAATCCAGGCTGTGAAGGTGTCATTTGGGAACAAAATCTGTTTAAATCTTCCACATGGTGGCATACAGGTAAAGTCTAATTTCCAGGCTTCTCCAGGGTATATCCCTCTCCTCTGTACAGGATTTAGTAGAGGAGGTTGCACTTGCCTGGGTTGTTGTAGGCACAAAATGAAAAGGCTTTGCAGATCTGTTGGAAGTCATCAATGTTTCTAGTCCTGTGAAAACTCAAGTGGCTATTTCCAGTGTAGAATCTCTTTCCATATGGAAGGAATCATAATGTGTTTTTATGGCCATCCATTGTTTCCCTTGGGAAAGGACCAGTTTGTTTCCTAAACACGCCTGTCCTAAGGCCCACTTATCTTCCCTGGGAGTAGATACTGATTTTAATGGTTCATCTGCAATTTTGAATAAGGCATGATCTTTTCTTTAAAAATGTTCAAAAATTGATTTTATTGGTACATTTTATATACACGTTATAATCACGACATTGAGAATTTGTACTAATACATGACATGACTTAATTCTTATTTTTTCCCATCCCTCTGCCCCCCCCCCCACAACCCCATAAGGCTTGATTCTTAAGAGGCTGGAGGACTGGCCTTTATACCTCCCCTATCAACCTTCTCATTTTCCAACCAGACTTCAGACATGTCTCTCCATTGTTGCCTACAGGATATTAGCACCAGAAAGACATATCTAAAGTCTGTATAGATATTCAACATTTTATATTTTCCTAATATCGATGCCCAAGTAAGAGCTACCAGCTCTGCCTTTTGGGCAGAAGTTCCTGGAGGAAGAAGTTCATCTTCAGTGAACTGTTGTGAACTAATGAGTGCATAACCTGACTTTTCATCTCCTTCTCAGAAAACATTACTTTCATCAGCAAACCACACATTCTCAAGACTTTGGAGTTTTTTTTTTTTTAAATAAAGTCAGGTTTTCAAGTGCTACAGCCTGAGTAAGGGCATGTTTTATTTTTCTAATGGCATTGTTAGAAAACATTTATCCATTCTAGCAGCACAGAATCAGGGCCTTTTAGTGCCTCATATAAAGGCTTTGTCATACTCCAAAGTTAGGTAGCCAGATCGTAGAAAAGCCTTCCCATTCTTGGGAAGGAATGAAGCTATTGTTTGGTGACAGAAAGCCCAAGATCACAGATAGCCTAGAGCTGGTCCCTAGACAATTGCTACCTCTGAGCTATATGACTATATCCAGATATTGAAATTTTTGAAGGATCAACTGAGCCTTTTCTTTACAGACTTTGTATCTCTTCTTAGCTAGAAAGTTAAAGGTTTGTACAGTGTTATGATTAAATAGTTTCTGACCAGTGTCCTAGTTACTTTTCTTGTTCCTGGGACAAAATAGACAACATCCAGAGTTAAAGGAAGAAAAGTTTATTTGGCTCACAGTGTGTAGAGGTCTCAGTCCAGCTGGCAGGCTCCAAGGCAGGATGGCAGGGAAGAAGGGTATCACGTAGAATAAGTGGTCCACAACAATCAGGCAGGTGAGAGCATGCTAGCTCTCTGTCCCTGTTTATTTAGTTAGTTAGATTTTAATTTGTAGTTTTCCGAGACAGGGTTTCACTTTGCAGTTCAGGCTGGCCCTGAAATCACTATGTAGCCTATGCTGGCCTTGAACTCATGGTAATCCTCCTGCCTCTGCCTCCCAGGTGCTAGGATTACAAGTGTGAATCATCACGCCCAGACTCTGTCTCTTATATTTTATTTGGGCCACCCACTCTACGGCAAGTGTAGCACTCACACCTTTAATCCTTGCAGGAACTACACAAACCAATCAGTGAACTGATTCAGTAAACTCACACCCTTGTTCTCAACATCACACATTCTGGATCCAGCCAGCATTAATCCCCTCTCCCCCTGCCATGAGTGCTTTGGAGGGACATCTAGACACACGTCATAAGAAATATCATATACAGGGCTGAGGATTTAGCTCTGTGGTTCTAGTGTCTGCCTGGCAAGTGCAACATCCTGAGTTTGATCCCCGGTACCACATGCCACAATGCAGGGCCTGGTGGCTCAAAAAAATTTAAAAACCAAGAAATAAGAAAGAAAGAAAGAAAGAAAGAAAGAAAGAAAGAAAGAAAGAAAGAAAGAAAGAAAGAAAGAAAGAAGTGAGCATGTACAGACTATAGGATGGTTCCTTGTTCTAGGTTTAGGTTCTTCAAATCCTTTTCTTTTACCTGAGTAAAAAGGTGAGGAAAGTCTCTAAACTCTCATGGGAAAACTGTCCAAGTATATTATTGTTTTTCTCTTATAATAAGATTTTCCTATTTAAAGTCAAACAAGGGGGCTGGGGAGTTAGCTCAGTGGTTCCAGCGCCTGTCTTGCAAGCGCAAGGGCCCGGGTTTGATTCCG
>PVIR01022660.1:10286-28051 GCA_004026965.1 Petromus typicus
ACAATACTGGGTGTGGAGACTCACCCCAGCAGCAACCAGTACCACATACCACAGTGCCGGGCGTGGTGGCTCACGCCTGTAATCCCAGCACTCGGGAGGCAGAGGCAGGAGGATTGTGATGTGAGTTTGAGGCTGAGCTCAGGGCCAGCCTGAACCACAAAGCGAGACCCTGTCTCAAAAAACCTAAAAAAAAAAAATAAATAAATAAAAAAAATAAAGTCAAACAAAAACTGAAGGTCTAGAGATAAGGAGATGGATAAGAAAGTGTCTTTTAAATCTAAGACTGAACAAATTAGTATGCACTAGAATTTGAGAGAGAGTTGTATGTGGATCTGTCACTAGAGGACGAGTGTAATCACAGCCTCAGTAATGAGGTGGACATCTTATACCATTTCATATTCTCCTGAAGACTTTATCACAGGGACAATGGGAGAATTGCAAGGATTCACAAGGTTTCAAAGGGCTTTATTTGAGAAATCTCTCTGAAAGGCTGGAGGCCTTCAAGTGCCTCTTCCTTAATTGGATACTGCTTTTAATTAGGAAATTGGCTATAATTTTTTAGTCTTTTAGTTACAGGCATAACTGAATTTGTCCTATGAGGTATTTCCTTATACCACACAGTGGAATTTTCCTATTGACCTATTTGGTCAGGGAGGCCTCATGTAGCCCCAGCAAGTAAAAAGTTATTTTGGTCTTAGCCAGAATTTAAGAATTATCCCCACTTTTGTTAATAAATCTCTTCCTAGCAAAGGAGTAGGGACGGTGGGACAACTAGAAACTCATGATTAAACAGTTAACCTTCAAATTGATATGTCAGAGGAGGAGAAATGAACTTCTGACTAGAAGTCCCTTCGACCCCAACAGACTATAAATTTAGAGGAGTTTTCTATAGAAGGAAATCAAAACAGAATGAGCCACCCCTGTAGGTACAAGCAGTTGAACTGGCTCATCCATGATGTCCAAGTTTACCCTGGGTTCTTCCGGGGAGATAATGATGTCTACAGATAGTGACATTGCAGTTTCCCCTGGGACTCTTCATCTGTCAGAGCAGGAAATGAGGGTTTTGGCTGGCCTAGCCATTTGGTGAGAGTGGAGACAGATAAATTCCTATGTCAATCCTGTGTATATTAGCTGCCTCACATATAGATCTGAGCCCAGACAAAGGCTTGGTATAATCTCATTCTTGGTGTCTAGTTCCTCTGCCCTTGAAACAGGAGCCCTTTCCTCAGTTGTCCTGAGTTTTTCCTCAGATGATTTGGGTGGCTGTAAAGCATTACTGATTCCAGCAGCTATAATCTTAGTCTAGCTCTCATCTGGGTCTTGATTGTTGAACACAGAAAAGGCAGTAGCCAACAATTGGGCCATGGGTATCTTTGGTCCCATCTGAAGTTTTTGTAGCTTACACCAGATATCTGGTGCTGGCTGACAGATTAAATATTGTCCCATTAGTACCTCTGCCTCCCTGGTAAGAGCAGCTAGCATATCAAATATTGTTCTTATCACTCAGTAGTATTACAGGCCGAGTGCTTTTTTTTTTCCTTTTTAATATATGTTGTTCATTGATGTAGTTTTTTAGCCTAGTTGGAGGATGCCTAGCCTTTTAGTGTTATACAGTTGGGATCTGCAGCAGGAAAAGTTACCTGTACTATAGTATTTCCTTATACTTGTGGGATTTCTTTTAGGGATAGGACAATTTGTGAGCCAGAGTAGTAAGAAATATTACTTTGTGTTCAATCTATGGGGCTTAAAGCTGAAGATTTTGTTTTGTTTTGTTTTGTTTTGAGACAGGGTCTTGCTTTGTAGTTCAGGCTGGCCGTGAGATCACTATGTAGCCCAGACAACCCTCAAACTCACAGCAGTCCTCCTGCCCCTGCCTCCCCAATGCTGGAATTACAGGTGTGAGCCACCATACCTGGCACTGTGGTATGTGATTACCAGGAATTGAACTAGGGACCTTGTGCCTGCCAGGTAGACACTGGAACCGCTGAGCTAAATCCCTGGCCCCAGGGCTGTCTGTACCTAGTGGGATTTAGGGCTGCCAGAGGAGGATGGCAGGGGGGGCTGAAGAATGTTAGGTTTCTCTGGAACGCTAAGCACTAATGGAGTTCCTTGATTACTTGCTAGGGTTGGACTCTGAGGATTATATGGAGGAGCTCATGATGATCTCCTAGTGTGTTATCTAAATAGATCAGCAAGACCTAGATCCCCCTGAGACACAAAAGGGGGTCTTAGAAGAAGGTCATCCAAGATACCTTTATTTGTAACAAAGCCTACAAAATAAGTAGCATAGTTCTTTTTTTTAGTTTTTTGAGACAGGTCTCACTTTGTAGTTCAGGGTGGTCCTGAACTCAGCCTTGAACACAGCAATTCTGCCTCTGCCCCCTGAGTGCTGGGAATACAGGGGTGAGCTACCACACCCAGCATTGTAGTATGTGGTACTGATTGCTAGTGGACATGAGGTACCATACCGGGAATTGTTGTGTGTAGTTACCAGGGATCAAACCTTGGACCTTGCTTGCAAAGCAGGCACAGGAACCACTGAGATAAATCTTTGGCCTTTTAAATTTTTTGTTTGTTTGTTTACAGTACCAAGGATTGAACTCAGGATTTTAAGCTTGCCAGGCAGGCAATGGCACCACTGAGCTACAACCCTGGATGTATCTTATTTATTTATTTATTTATTTAGAGACAAAGTCTTGCTTTGTAGTTCAGGCTGGCTCTGAACTCACTATGTGTTAAGGGGAGGGAGGGACCCCATGATGCTCAACAATCATGTCACACTCTAGGATGTCTGTCAGGAGATTTTATTAAAGGTGAGTGGTTCCCACAGCAGGAGGCTTGCAGAAGAAGAAAAGAAGAGAAAAAAGGAAGGAAAGAAGAGAGAGAGAGAGAGTGAGAGAAAGATGTGTAGAGAGGAGAGAGAGAAAAAAACAAAGAGAAAGCACATGGTAGATCAGTCTTATACAGACCTAGAGTTAGGTGGTCTCTCATCAAATTTGGGTTGAGGTAGCTTAACCTATCAGAAGCTATGTTGTCTTTTAAGGTTCTCACCTTGCAGGAGGCTCAGTTTCGTTTACCTTTAACTGACATAAATTACAGGAAAGAAGTTTATGGCCATGAGGAAGGGATGTGGGGGATAGGAGCCCTGGTGGGTCTTTTTTTTTTTTTAGGTTTTTTGAGACAGGGTCTCGCTTTGTAGTTCAGGCTGGCCCTCAGCTCAGCCTCAAACTCACATCACAATCCTCCTGCCTCTGCCTCCCGAGTGCTGGGATGACAGGCGTGAGCCACCACGCCCGGCACTGTGGTATGTGGTACTGGTTGCTGCTGGGTTGAGTCTCCACACCCAGTATTGTTATGTGGTTACCGCGGAATCGAACCCGGGCCCTTGCGCTTGCAAGACAGGCGCCAGAACCACTGAGCTAACTCCCCAGCCCCCCCTGGTGGGTCTTTTTACAATATAGCATAACTACTTAACATTGTGAATTTTCTAACACTATGTATTCCAGACCAGCCTGGAACTCACAGCAATCCTCCTGCCCCTGCCTCCCAAGTGCTGGGATTATAGGCATAAGCCACTCTGCCCGGCACTGTGCTGTGTGGTACTGATTGCTGGTGGGTGTGAGTCACCATGCCCAGTATTGTTGTATGTGGTAACTGGATCAAACCTGGGACCTTGGGCTTGCAGGGGAGGCACCATAACTCCTGAGCTAAATCCCCAGCCCATTAGCATAGTTCTTGAGCATTCCCTTTGATAGAGTCACAAAAGTACTTGCTTCAGCAGCACATATCTAAAGAGTCACAAAAACTTGAATATAAGGCGTTTCATTTCACCTTTTATGTTCCAAACAGAAATAGCGTAACTGGAGAATAATCTCATAGTTTAAAGTATCATCCTATATCTATCCTTTGACATCTTCCATTTCGCATTGAACTCTGACTGTGTTACAATAGAGAATAACCTGTCATTGTTTTAAATTGTCTCCATCAAATCTGTCCCATCAATCAAGGATCGGGCCTACTGGTGAAGTCTGTGGAATCTGTGTGGTGACAAGATCCAATAGATTTCCCATCTGCTCATCTTGAAACCTACAGAGAAAAGGAGACAGCGAGGGCAGCACTGCTTAAAGTGGAGTCCCATGTATAAGGAGGAGACCCAAAGTCCATAAGGTTCCCCTTGTGAGACTTTATACAACCTGGACGAATGTTCCATTCAAACCTTAGCTTGATGCTAACATCATTTACTACAGAAGAAAGTCTTTTTTTTTTTTTCTTATATATTGAGAACACATTCACTCCTTAGGGACAGAGGCTTGGCTATCTATTGGCTGCCCAGTACTAACTCTGGTAAGGTGATGGCAGCAAAATTCTTTTAACCACCTTGTTGAAACTCTTAGTGGTCCAACTTGTATTTATTCTAAGCTATTTGATGGCTAGGAGGTATTTCAAGTCTCTTGGTGGCTCTAATTAACCAAAATGGAAAATATGTGAGAAAACATTTCTTGTATTAACTCTGATTGGAAAAAAACCCTAAGAACTTGGATGGCTTTGTTTCTGCGCACTCACAGTTACTTTAGTAAGGTTTTTAAATGTTTAAAACTATTCTGTGCAAACATCAGGCTTAGGTCTTTAATTTATCTACATTTAAATTCTGAAGCTCAAAAGCCAGGTGGCAATGGCCTCAGGCAGGCCTTTGGAGAGGCAGAAGCATTTGCTTTGAGCCTTTTAAAAACACATTTTTTTTTTTGCGTCCTTGTTTCTACCTAGAGCAAAGATAAAATGGTTACTCCTCCTGAACTAGAGGGAGCCTGCAGCAGCCCTAGCTCCACACCCACATTTTCTCAAGGCCACAGCTCTGGTCCTCTGGTTGTAGCTTCACTCCCTAAAGGTTTCCTGAGTTTTTAAAGGCACAGTACATAAAGTTTATTTTGTATGTGTATGTGAAGAAAAAACAACGTTCCTCTTTTGTTCTCAGAAGCCTATATGTTCCTTAAAATGACAAGCTTAACTTGTCAGGCCAATTATTTTTTAAAAAGAAAATTTAAAAAAAAGAGATAGTGAGGGACAAGGATTTAGCTCAGTGGTTCCAGCATCTGCCTGGCAAGCACAATGTCCCCAGTTCCATCCCTGGTACCACATACCACAGTGCTGGGCGTGGTGGCTTGCTCATGCCTGTAATCCCTGCACTGGGGAGGTAGAGGCAAAAGGATTGCTGTGAGTTTGAGGCTAGCCTGGGTTACACAGTGAGTCCGGGACCAGTCTGAACTACAAAGTGAGACCCTGTCTAAAAAAAAAAAAAAAAAAAAAAAAAGAGAGAGAGGAAAAAAGATGGTTACAACAGTGATGCACATCCAGTGGCAAGGTATTAAAGCTAAATTGTAGGGAGGGGGTTGTTTTTTAAAAGTATATTCTCAATATTAGCCCTTTGTCTGAAGAACAGCTGTCAAAACTTTTTCCTACTCTGTGGGTTGTTTCTTCACTATGCTGTATTTTTTTTTTTTTTTTGCTATGCAACAAAAGCTTTTAATATAGTGAAATCCTAGTTATTTATTCTTTATAGTCTTTCCAGTATGATGAGAGTTTTGTTCATGAAGTCTTTGCCTACACCTATCTCCTCAAGAGTTCCAACTACCATGTGTTAGTTGGTCTTATTTCTAAGTTGAAAATTAAAGTTTACTCTTAAATTTAAGTCTAAAAAAATAGATCCACCTATTCTCTCTTCTAGGAGGTTTAGTGTTTCTATTTTGCTATTCATATCTTTGATCCATTTCAATTTTAGTTTGGTGCACTGTGAAAGATGTGGGTCTAGTTTTAATCTTCAGCAAGTTGAAACTTTTCCCAGTGCAGTTTGTTACAGAGGCTATATTTCTTCTAGTGAAGATGTGTGCTCCTTATCTCAAAGATAAAGTGACTGAGAATGTTTAGAATTGTTTCTACATCTTCTAAATCTGTTTCATTAATCCTTGGGTCAGCTTTCTGCTTTTTGGAGAGATGTTTTTGCAAGTAATATGCTCTTTGTTTTATCAGAGTAACTTTGCAGTATAATTTCAAGTCAGGGATTGTGATATTCCCTGCTCTGCTTTTGTTGTCCAGAACTGCTTTTGCTATTCTAGGTCTCTTCTGGTTCTGAATGAATATTAAGATTGATTTCACTAGTTTTGTGAGGTATTCTGTCGTTTTTTTTTTTTTTTTTTGAGTGTGTGTGTGTGTGTCAGGGTCTCATTTTGTAGTTTAGGCTGGCCCTGAGGTTACTTATGTAGCCCAGGCAAGCTTCAAACTCACAGCAATCCTCCTGGCTCTGCCTCCAGAGTGCTGGGATGACAGGCATGAGCCACCACGCCTGACAATGTGGTGTGTGGTACTGATTGCTAGTGGGCATGAGTCACCATGCCTGGCATTGTTGTTGTGGTTACTGGTATTGAACTTGGGACCTTGTGCTTGCAAGGCAGGCACTGGAACCACTGAGCTAAATCTCCAGCCCTGTTATTGATGTTTTAATGAAGACTGCATTAAATCTGTATAACAGTTTTGGAAATATGGTAATTTTCATTATGTAGGTTCTTTCTAATGAAGAGAAAGGACATCTTTCCATTTTCTGATCCTCTTGACCTCCTTTTTCAGAGTGCTGCAGTTTTAAGTGTAAAGTTCTCTAACTTCCACAATTAGCTTGATTCTGAAGTATTTTCTTATGCTATTGTGAAAGGTATGGTTTCTCTGTTTATTTGTATACACGAATGCTATTGTAGTTGAGGTTGAACCTGACCTCACTAGGTAGCCCAGGCCAGCCTTGAACTCACAGAAATCCCCCTGCCTCTGCCTCCCGAGTGCTGGGATTACAAGCATGAACCACCATGCCCAGCACTGTGCTATGTGGTTACCGAGGATCAAACTCGGGACTATGTGCTCGCCAGGCAGATGCCAGAACCGCTGAGCAAATTCTCTGGTCCAAGATGCCCATTTTTGAATTGAGTTTTTAAATTTGAGGGTCTGATTTTTTTTTTTTAAGGTTTTTTTGAGATAGGGTCTCGCTTTGGAGTTCAGGCTGGCCCTGAGCTCAGCCTCCAACTCATATCACAGCAATCCTTCTGCCTCTGCCTCCCCAGTGCTGGGATTACAGGCGTGAGCCACCACGCCCGGCACTGTGGTATGTGGTACTGGTTGCTGCTGGGGTGAGCCTCCACGCCCAGTATAGGTATGTGGTTACCAGGGATCGAACCCTGGTCCTTGCACTTGCAAGACAGGCGCCGGAACCATTGAGTTAAATCCCCGGCCCTTAAAAGTCCTTTTATGCTCAGATAGTAGCCCTCTTTCTGAGAAACAGCTGGTAAAAAAATTTTCCCATATGCTAACTTGTCTTTTTGCTCTGCTGGTGGTTTCTCTTGTGCAGAAGATTTTAATAAGATGAGATCCCAGTTGTTGATTCCTTCTGCTAGTTCTCATGCTGCAGAGGTTTTGTTCACAACATCTTTCCCTAAGCAAGTGTCTCCAAGAGTTCTATCTAACCTGTTTTTCAGCAGGTTTAGTGTTATCTTTTTGTATTTAGGTCTCTAATCTACTTTGACTTTAGTTTACTGCATGTGTTGATAGACTTTTAATTACGTCTTCAATTTCATTGATTAATATTGGGTGATTTAGAAATTTTTATTTCTTTTGATTCAGCTTTGGTAGTTCATATGACTGTAAGAATATTTTCTTTTGTTGTTTTTTTTAAAAAAATCTTATTATAATACATGTTCTTGAAGTAGATATTGATGATCTTGATTTCTGCAAGATCTGTTGTGATTTCACCCCTTTCTTCCTGATTTCATGGATTTGAGTCTTTTCTTTTTTCTTTTTGATAAAGTCGGATGAAGGCTTTTCATTTATTTAATCTTTAATGAGCCAACTGTTCAATTCATTAATTCTTTGCACTGTTTTCTTAGTCTCAATTTGGATTATTTTCTTCTTTGATATTTATAATTACCCCTCATATGAGCTTTTGGCTTGGCTTACTTTTTTTTTCGAAAAGCTTTAGGTTATTTATTTGAACTCATTCTGGTTTTTTTTTTTTTTTTTTTTTAGTACCAGGGGTCAAACTTAGGCCCTTGTGTTTCCAAGGTAGGCACAGTACCACTTGAACTAAATCCTTGGCTCATTCTGCTTTTTTGATATTGGTATTTTCCATTAAAACTTTCTCTTGTAGAACTGCTTTCATTGTGTCTCATAAATTCTTTTATGATGTGTTGGAATTATCATATTTTTTTTGAGACATGGTCTCACTTTTGTATTTCAGTCTGGCCCTGAGTTCAGCCTCAAACTCACATCACAGCAATCCTCCTGCCTCTGCCTCCTGAGTGTTGGGATTACAGGCGTGAGCCACCACGCCCAGCACTGTGGTATGTGGTGCTGATTGCTGTTGGGCATGAGTCTCCATGCTCAGTATTGTACGTGGTTACCTGGGCCCTTGCGCTTGCAAGACAGGTGCCGGAACAACTGAGCTAAATAAATCCCCAGCCCTGGAATTATCATTTAACTGTACAAACTGTCAAATTTCTTCTTTTTGAGTTTTTTGGAGTCTAACTTCTTTCTTTTCATCAGTGACCAGTTGATCCTTCAGGAGAGTGTTATTTAATTTCTATGTGTTTATGCAGTTTTTGTGATTTCTTTTGCCTTTGATTTCTGACTTACATTATGATCTGAAAATACTCATAGGATAATATAAATTGTTTTATATTTAGTTAAGCACATTCTATGTGCTAGTATGTGGTTTGTTTTGGAAAATATCCCATGTGCAGCTGAGAAAAATATGTATTCTGATGCATATCTATTAAGTCCATTTGTTCAAAGGTTTGGTTCACTTCCAATATTTCTTGATTTTTTTTTGGTTGTTGTTCAGTTGATTTGTTCAGTTGTTTGTGATGATGGTATATTAAGGTCTCTCATTATAATTGTATTGGTGTTTATTTGATTTTTCAAGTTTGTCAATATTTATTTTATATAGTTGGGTATACTTCTATTTAGTGCATATACATGTGTGATTGTTACTTGTCTTTTTGGATTTTTCTTATAACAAGGATATAGTGACCTTCTTTGTTCCTCTTGAACTGTCATGATTTGAAATCCACCTTGACTAAAAAGAGAATAGCTACCCCAGGTTTTTCCTTAATATGTGTTGTATGGCGTACTGTTTTCCATCCTTTAAACTTTAGTCTATGAGCTGCCTTTTGAGTTAATTGTGTTTTTTTGTATGTAACATATTGTTGGATATGGTTGTTTTTTGAGACAAGGTCTTGCTTGTAGTTCAGACTGGCCCTGAACTCACTATGTAGCCCAGGCTGGCCTCAAATTTGTAGCAATCCTTTTGCCTCTGCCTCCCGAGTGCTGGGATTACAAGTGAGCCACCACACCCAACACTGTGGTATGTGGTTACCAAGAATCAACTCTGGACCTTGCACATGCTCAGCAAATACTGGAAACACTGAGCTAAATCTCTGGCCCAATAGTTTTTAGTTTTTTTGTTTTTTTTTTAAATTTTGAGACGGACTCCCTTTGTAGTTCAGGCTGGCCCTAAACTCACTGTGTAGTCCAGATTAGCCTCAAATTGGCAATCCTCCTACCACCGCCTCTTGAGTTCTGGGATTACAGGCGTGAGCCACCTGCCCTGCTGTGGTCTTTGTTATCTCTTTCTAGAGTGTCCTGAACACTCAGAGTGCTGGTTTGGTGCTTAAAAATTTCTTCAGGTATTCTTTGTCATGGAAGTATCTTATTTTCCCAGCATTTTTTTTTTTTTAATAGTGTTGTGGGGTTTATCAGTCTAGGTTAGAGGTTGTTTTCTAGGGCTTGAACTACCTCACTTGAAGCTCTTCTTGACATAAGGTAATCCTGATAGGTTTTCTTTTAGAGGTGATTTGCTTCTTTTCTCTAATAGCTCTTCATATTCTGTTCTTGTGTTCAATGCCTGGAATTTTGATTATTATATGCCTTAGGGTATATCTATATCTATCTATCTATCTATATCTATCTATCTATATATCTATATATAGATAGATAGATATTTGCCAATGGCTAAAATAGTACAATCAGTAAGAACAATAGCATTAAATTCCTTAGGAAAAGACAAACTGTGGTATCTATTTATTTGTTATCTTTAACCACATCAACAAAATTTATACTTATATAAGAAAATCTAAAACAAAGCAGAGAATTGTATATGGTACATGTCCTCTCAGTATGGCAATTTTACCTTCAGGAGAGAAAATTTAAGTGATTTGAGGAAAATAGAGAAATAAAATAAAAGTATTGGAAGCAAGGCTAGAAGACAAAAGGTTATAAAAGCTTTGAGAACGGGCAAAGAAGACAGGAGAGAAATAATTTTTTTTTTTTTTTTTTTTAGGTTTTTTGAGACAGGGTCTCGCTTTGTGGTTCAGGCTGGCCCTGAACTCAGCCTCAAACACATCACAGCAATCCTCCTGCCTCTGCCTCCCGAGTGCTGGGATTACAGGCGTGAGCCACCACGCCCGGCACTGTGGTACGTGGTACTGGTTGCTGCTGGGTGTGAGTCTCCACACCCAGTATTGTTATGTGGTTACCGGGGAATCGAACCCGGGCCCTTGCTCTTGCAAGACAAGCGCCGGAACCACTGAGCTAACTCCCCGGCCCCCCAGGAGAGAAATAAAGAAGGAAGAAACAAATAAGAATCGATCAAAATAATAGCAAATATATCAGAAACAATGTTCTCCTGTATAAAAAGAAGAGCACATAATCAAGAAAAGTAAAAATAAATAACAAAAAAGCAAATAAAGGAAGAAAAACAGAGAACGAAAATATCCACTTCAGGACGTGTCTCTGCTGTCACTGTTAGAGGGAGCAGAAAGGCCCAGAGCTCTGTTAGGTAATCCCAACAAAGCTACATCTTTAGTTCGCTGCAGTTCAGGCTACTTCTGGCTTCTGGCTAAGGGGCTGGGGCCTGAACTGTTCAGTTTGCAGCACTCTGAGTGCCCCCTACTGGCGTGAACTTTACTGTCGGCCAGCTGGATTTCAACTGTACTTGACCATGACACTGAGAGCCACTAGGTGGAGCCAACTGATATCTATTCTGAGATCTGAATTCAATGGTCCCTTTTTCAAGATTACAACTCGCTGGGCTAGGGATTTAGCTTAGTGATTTCGGAGCCTGTTTTGTAAACTCAAGGACCTGGGTTCGATTCCCCGATCACCACATACAATACTGGATGTGGAGACTCACGCCCAACCACATACCACAGTGCGGGGCATGGTGGCTCACGCCTGTAATCCCAGCACTCCGGAGGGAGGCAGAGGCAGGAGGATTGCTGTGATATGAGTTTGAGGCTGAGCTCAGAGCCAGCCTGAACCACAAAAGCGAGACCCTGTCTCAAAAAAAAAAAAAAAAAAAAAAAAAAAAAAAAAAAAAAAAAAAAAAAGATTACAACTGATTGCTGTCTCCCAGGGACGTGTGAATCTCAATAACCCAATAGCCACGGGTGTTCACTGAATTCCCTATTCTGTTCCATTGGTGTATTTCTCCAATGAAGTCTCTGGGGATGCCAGTAGTAACTTCATCTACAAGTTCAAAGTGCCCTTCGCACACCACAGTCCTGTGCTCACTGTTTGCCATCTCCTTCTACAATTGTGGTCTCTCTATTTGCTCTCGCCATGGACTCTAATTCTTGCTTCAGATGTTTGCTGGGTCCCATGGACTATCTTCCCTCTTCCTTCTCTTTCTCATGTTGCTGTATTCCAGTGTCTGGACTCCAAACAATTTTTTTTTTATTTTCAGACAGGGTCTCGTTTTGTAGTTCAGGCTGAACTTGAACTCAGCCTCGAACTCAGCAATCCTCCTACCTCTGCCCTCTGAGTGCTGGGATGACAGGCATGAGCCACCACGCCTGGCATTGTTGTATGTGGTCACCAAGGGTTGAACCCAGGACCTTGTGCTTGCAAGGCAGGCACTGGAACAACTGAGCTAAATCCCTAGCCCTTTGTTTGTTTTTGCAACAGGGTCTTTGTTTGTAGTTCAGACTGGCCCTGAACTCACTACATAGCTCAGGCCAGTCTCAACTCACAGCAGTCCTCCTGCCTCTGCCTCCTGAGTGCTGGGTTTACAGGTTTACAGTGCCCTGCACTGTGGTATGTAGTACCAGAGATTGAACTCAGGACCTTGCACTTTCCAGCATACTCTGGAAGCACTGAGCCAAATCCTTGGCCGGGTCCTTCATTTTCACAATTTCACTATATAGTTCAGGCTGAATTTTAACTCACTATGTACCCTAGGCTGGGAGCAAATTTCCAGCAATCATCCTGCATCAACTTCCTGAGTGCTGAGATTACAGTCGTGTGCCACCATGTTGACACTGCCCATACTTCAATATGATATTTAATCTCCTGGATTTCTAGTTGAAACCATTTCTTGCACTCTAATTCTTTAATAAGCTGTTCATTCATTTTAAACATTTTAAAAATCCATTTAGCTTTTTATTAATGTCTTCTGAAAGTTCCTGCATCTTTCTAGTTGTTACTTTAATTATGTGTTTAATTCTATCTTGTCTGATCTCACTGAGTCCCTCTTTGATCTGGATCTGTTTTTTTTTTTTTTTTTAGACAGGGTCTTGCTTTTGTAGTTCAGGCCAGCCTTGAGCTTAACCTTGAACACACAGCAGTCCTCCTGCCTGTCTCCCAAGTGCTGGGATTACAGGGGTAGCCTCCACACTTGGTGCTGTGGTATGTGGTACTGATTGCTGGTGGGCGTGAGTTACCACACCCAACAATGTGGTAATGGTTACCAGGGATGGAACCCTGGTCCTTGCACTTGCAAGGCAGGCGCCAGAACCACTGAGCTAAATCCCTGGCCCTTTGATATGTTTTTGTACTCGATTACACTTTCAAAAACTTCGGATGTGTGGCTTTTACACTATTTTCCCCTTGGTGTCAGCTAGAATTGCTTGAGGGAAGTTGGTGGTAAATTTTATTTATTTTTTTTTGAGACAGGGTCTCGCTTTGTGGTTCAGGCTGGCCCTGAGCTCAGCCTCACATTTACAGCAATCCTCCTGCCTCTGCCTCCCCGAGTGCTGGGATGACAGGCATGAGCCACCACGCCCGGCACTGTGGTATGTGGTACTGATTGCTGCCGGGCTTGAGTCTCCATACCTAGTATGGTATTTGGTTACTGGGGATAGAACCCAGGTCCTTGTGCTTGCAAGAGAGGCGCTACAACCACTGAGCTAAATCTCTGGCCCAGAAGTTGGTAATTTTTGAAGGCATTGTGTTACTTTGTCTTTTCATATTTCCATTGTGTTTGACTTTTTGTTTGGTGGTAACATTTGTGGATTCTTAGAATTATTGCTAGTATAGAAGTCTCTTTAGTTGCTTTTTAATAATGTACTTTGGACATGAATGACTATAATTCTTTGCCAAAGAGACAAATTTTAACCATTTTAGTTAACTTTGAAGGGGAAGATGTAGAGTTAGTCCTGACCAAATTCTCTGGGAATGTACTCTAGTACTGCTAATGTCACAAAGGTAATCTAAGTGTGAATTTACCAGGAAATAGTGATCCTGTTAATGCTATAAGAATGAGCTTCAGTGTTATCATCCAAATCAAACTGAATATTGATACACCTTAAGAACCAATCACGTGTCTCTTCTAGTTCTACAGAAAAAATCCACGATTACATAAATATTAAGACATATTTGTCTTAATTCTTAATTAAGAAATATTAAGCTACAATTAAGAATTGTAGCTAATATGTGTTAAATGTGACAGCTTTATGTCTGATAATGGTACAAAATAATTCAACTTATTTTACAGTGTTAACCAACTATAGAAAAGATCAGAAAAGCTTTATTGTTTTACTATTAAAAATACAGAGTTTGTGAATGGAGGAGGATACAAGGGGAAGACTAAATCTTTAAACTCTATGTTAGGAGGAGAGAAAATAGTATAAAGGATGCTGTTGGGGGACTAGGGGATTCTTTATAGAATTAAGTAAATGTAGGAGAAAAACTCATGAAAAGAGGAAAAAAGAGAGAGGGAAAAATAAATTATATAGTTAATAAAACTAAGATCACAATAACAGAAGGGAAACAAAAGGGAGCAGAGGAAAAAAAAAGAAGTAAGAAAAAAGATAAGAAGCAAGATGAAAGACAAAGGAAAATTTAGGAGGTTAAAGTAGACTGCTGAAAAAGAAAGATGGGGGAAAAAAAGAAGGCAAAAGGAATAAAACACAAAAGAAGATGAACAAAACCCTAAAAAACAACACACACTCACAAAAACAAAAACAAATTACAACAAATAATAAACCCTGCAAATGAAGACAACTAAAAACAAATATGAAAACAAGCAAAAGGACATTTCTCTATGATTTTGAACTTGTGGGGTTTTTTTGAACTTGTGGGTTCTTTTCAGCATCAATACGATGATGCGTCATTGTTCACACTGATAAAGAAGGCAGGCAGACCCCACGTCTGTCCCGGCTGCAGGCACCAACAGACTCCAACTGGGAGTGA
The DNA here is from genome assembly GCA_004026965.1 of Petromus typicus. Lineage (NCBI taxonomy): Eukaryota > Metazoa > Chordata > Mammalia > Rodentia > Petromuridae > Petromus > Petromus typicus. The sequence goes on from PVIR01022660.1 coordinate 24,786, forward strand.
GGATTCTCAGCCTGTAAATTTCAGATCCAGGAAAATCAGATAGAAACTGGCCTTTTGCGGAGGAAGGGGAAAGTGGGGGTGGGCGCTGTGTTCTTTGATTGAATCCCTCAGGGTATTTCTTGCTAGTCTGAAGGAGGCTCTCTGATCTGAGTCTTTTCATTTGTTTTTCTTTCACCCAGTCATTATGGGAACAGAACACCAGGAGCCTTGAGCTGAAGAAATCTCAAGATTGCTTGGAGGCCTGGGTTCCATGTGTTCCTTGCTAGTATGCCTTCCAGCAAGAAATGCTCTCCAGGGGACAGGCCAGGTGCTTAAGTGAGTCACTCATTAGCTGTTGCCATTCTTGGCATTCATCAGATAGTTCTACCCCTGCATTTCTGTCTGAAGCACTCTGGATTGCCCCAGTACACTGGGTTAGTAGCTCAGTCTTCCTTTCTCATAAACCACAAGCAGAACCTGGAGCAGAGGAAAAAGTAGATTGTCCTTTTCTTTTTCTGCATTGTGTTTTGTCTTTTCAATTTCTCTGTAGGTTTCAATTTTCCTGTGATATACTTTGTGGCTTCTGGGGGATATACTTTCTTATTTTTTCTTTCCAAGTTGTTATTTTGCAGTGTGTGGATTCCAAATCTTGGAGATGCTGAGTTGTTGTTTATACCACTTTGACATATTTCCAGAAGTTCCTCCACACTGTTTATCCTTGGGGCTACTCACTTTTTCTGGACTTACCTTGTATTTGTGGAGATAGGTCCTCTTCCCCCATAACAGGGCTTAACATTTCAGAATGCTTCATTCTTTTTAAATTTTATGGTATTTTTATTTTATTGTTTCATTCTTTTCTCTGCTTTGTCTTCAGTTTCTCTATGATTTCTAGTTTTCCTACAAGTTCTTTCTTAACTCCTGGAGCTGTTCTTCCTTTTGTTTTGGCTAAGTTGTTTTCCTGAATTCTGGGTCTGGAAGAAGCTATGACATGGTGCAAGGGTCCACTCTGCCCTTTTCTCCATGCCCTGAGCTTACTACATTGTAACTCTTCATTTATTCCCACTTCAGAGCCCCTTGTTATTGTCATTCTACTTTCTATTGCTAGGCATTTGATTCATTTGGATAATTTAGGTAAATAGAATCATACTGTATTTGTCATTTGTTACTGATTTATTTCACTTATATCCTTAAATTTCATCTATTGTTGCATGAGTCAGAATATTCTTTTATAAGGCTGAATAACAGTCCATCATGTGCATACACCACATTTGCTTATTCATTCATCTGTGGGTAGAACTTGTGTTAATTCCACACTTGGGCAGTTATAATTTTAACATTTATGAAGGTATACAAAAAACCAGCAGCTTCTATATTTTTGGCAGTATCCTATGATTGTTGAATCTGTTAAGTATTATCTTTTTAAAAAAATTTTTTTTTGAGACAAGGTCTCACTTTGTAATTCCAGTTGGTCCTGAGCTCAGGCTCGAACTCAGCAATCCTCCTGCCTCTGCCTCCTGAGTACTGGGATTACAGACATGAGCCACCATGCCCAGCTATTAAGTATTATTTTGAATTCACTGTTTCCTATTAGTAAAATTTGATTTATTAAACCAATATTTATAATATATATTTTCTGATGTTTAATTATTATCATTGTTATCTAATGTAGGCTTCAGAGGCCAGAAAGGGAGATTAACATTGTAATTTATGATTTTTTCCTCCAGTCCAAATATTTCTATAAGATTGTTTATAGATTATAAACTGATAGATAAATATTGGCTATAAAATAACACTCATTGAGTAATTGATGCACACTTCTTACTTTAATAAATAGAAAAGTTATAGTGAACTGAAGATAATATCTGATAGATTCAACAGATAGGATATTACAGAAAAGAATGAAGTAGCTAGAGATCTGTGCATATGTTGAAGTATCACTTTGAACTCCATTAATATGCATGATTAATAATTTTTAATTAAATAATTAAACTATAAAATTTAAATTTTAAAAAATTATATGCACTCTGGAATAGTGAAAAAACAGATATTGTAGACACTGTGAACATTTTTATGTTAATATTATTAATGTAAATAACCTAACAGCTATACTATGAAATATTTTTTAGTAGAAATGCACATTGACATGAAGTTCATAGCTGAAAGTGATAGACAGGTTGTTTTTGGCTAGTAATTTAATTTTAAATCTGGTAAATATGTTTTAACAAAAGATATTTGAATCTCTTTTAAAATATAGTTTAATAAAAGGTACTTCAAAGATACTTGAGATAATATTTAATTTTAATATACTCTCAAATACTTACAGTTATATAGAGAAAAGATGGGAGTATGTTGCTATAGTAACAAAATAATTCCTTGAAAATCAGATTTTTATGTCGAAGTGAGTGAAGAAGCTGCTGCATGTTCCCGCTATTAGGATAAATACACATTATCTAGTAGTCTTCATTCATTTATTACAATCAGTCTAAAAAATTCACCAGGAAAGCTCTTAAACTGAATGTAAGATGTTTATACTTTTCTTCAAGCAAATCGTAGTTATAAAACTAGACAACATGAAAAAAATTAGTACATTAGAAGAGTAGAATGTTCTTTGAGAAGAGTTAATGGGTTAAAAATCTGTAAAGCTCAAGAGGCTGGGGAGTTAGCTCAGTGGTTCCGGCGCCTGTCTTGCAAGCACAAGGACCTGGGTTCGATCCCTGGTCACCACATACCATACTGGACGTGGAGACCCACACCCAGCAGCAATCAGTACCACATACCACAGTGCTGGGCGTGGTGGCTCACGCCTGTAATCCCAGCACTCGGGAGGCAGAGGCAGGAGGATTGTGATGTGAGTTTGAGGCTGAGCTCAGGGCCAGCCTGAACCACAAAGCGAGACCCTGTCTCAAAAAATCTAAAAAAAAAAAAGGAAAAATCTGTAAAGCTCAAATGTATGAAAAGGGTTAATATCTAAAGAAGGAATAGGAATTGCTAATTAAAACTTTTAATCCTTCAATCATCTTTGTCATTCCCTACTAACATTTTCATTATCTCTTTTCTTTTCTCAAAACTATTATTATTATTTTTATTAATGTATGTTTGTAGTACTTAATCATTATTGTGGGAAGTAGGTGCATGCAATGCTTTTCATTCTTTTCTTCCTCCTCCCACCACACTCTGCATTTCTATAGTCTCTTATTTACAAAAACTGTATTGCCCTGTTTCCTGTTATCAACTTTTTATTCTTCTCCTTAAGTATACATTATTTTCACATTCATCACCAAAGATTT
>PVIR01022661.1:0-11776 GCA_004026965.1 Petromus typicus
AAAACTAGTCCTTCCACCTCAACTACTGACCAGGCTTCCAACTGCTGCTGCACCTCACCATCAGCACAGGGAAGGCCCACGCCTCTTACTCGCTGGGACAGTGATTTTTAGTTCAATGTCAAAGGCTTTTAGGGAGCCTGGGATCCACCTTGAGGAACAAGCAGTTTCCCAAGGAGTACTGTCCTGAAATACAAGATAGAATGATCTCCCAAACATCTAGACAGATCTGCCAGCTAGACTTGTGCACAGGCCTCAGACACCGTGGGAAAACGATCAAATAGATATCCTTGTGAAAATTCACTCTCTCAAAAATATCTATCAGAAAATTCACTCTCTCAAAAATAACTAGCAGAACTATCTGCTTTCCTATTCTATTACTTGTAGAAATGCACCAGGAAGGAAACAGAAATGAAAAAGCTATTTACGAAAAGTTTGCATACATAAAAGGCTCAGAAAAAAACATATCACTGATTTAATGCTAATTTTTTTTAAAGTGCACTAATTTTTTTTTTTTTTTAGGTTTTTAGAGACAGGGTCTCGCTTTGTGGTTCAGGCTGGCCCTGAGCTCAGCCTCAAACTCACATCACAATCCTCCTGCCTCTGCCTCCCGAGTGCTGGGATTACAGGCGTGAGCCACCACGCCCGGCACTGTGGTATGTGGTACTGGTTGCTGCTGGGTGTGCATCACCACACCCAGTATTGTTATGTGGTTACCGGGGAATCGAACCCGGGTCCTTGCGCTTGCGAGACAGGCGCCGGAACCACTGAGCTAACTCCCCGGCCCCTAAAGTGCACTAATTTTGGTACTCATCTAGAGAAACTGAGTCACTCAATTACCAGAAACACATTACTTCCGACTATGGAAACTACCTGTGGCATCATCACATTAGAAATCTGTTGGGTTCTATATTTGACTGTTCTGAAGCCGGCGGAAAAAAATAGTAAAATCCCATTGGCAGGCCCGGTGTGATGTGCCCGGATGTGGCGTCCAGTTACCTTGGAAAAGTAACAAGTGGGAGGGGTCAGCTCCGGGTCCACAAGAAACACTGTAGCTGCCAAGTCCTTCTGCTCCTGTTACATATTACTAATCCCGGCTCTTCCCTCGAAATGAACTTGTTTCAAGACTAGTAAAAGAGCCATCAACATCTGAATAACTTAGGGAGCTTGTGGAGGGAGCTGACTCCGATCCTTTCCCAGTCTTCCCAGTCCTAATCTCTGGGATCAGAGCACAGGCCCGTTTTAAGTCATCTGCTAGGTTTCTTGCACATACGTGCTGGCGAAATTCTAAATCCGTTTCTGGGTTTGTAATGTGTAAGTGACAATCATAATATTTTCCCTAGTCGGCATTACTAATGTTGCCAGTATCGCTAAAACTACATACAGAATGGAGAGCGTGGAAGGGAGGAAAAAGAGGCTGAAGCAGGGTGACGCGGAGGGTTTGAGGCTAGCCTGGGCTATATTCTGGGCCCCGCATTCTGAGTACCTGCTCCTTCTGTGCAAAGCTTATGCTCAGAAGAGTCATTTTTGTTCTTTGACCTCATCTGCTGTAAGGTTTCTAGTCTATTTGTTGTATCAAGATTTCACACTGGATGGAAAAAAGTTTATTTCAACTAAAACCAAAGGTCTAAGTTCAACTAAAACCAAAGGTTTTAAGTTATATTCCAAAGTATATGTTTCTAAGTTTGTCTGTAACCTGAAACAAGTTTCTCTCTAGCCAAAGGAAAACATTTTTCTCAACATAATTAAGTTCTCTCAAAAAGTGTGTGACACTGATGAAATGTACTTGCTAATTTTAAAAACTGTACAAAGAGTTTACCATGATATTCATAAAACTTTAAAACAAAAATAAGGGGCTGGGATTTAGCTCAATGGTTCCAGCACCTCCCTCAAGTGCAAGGGCCAGGTTCAATCCCCGGGTAACCATATACAGCATTGCTGGGTGTGGAGACTCACGCCCATCAGCAATCAAATCCACATACCACAGCGCCAGGCGTGGTGGTTCACTCCTATAATCCCAGCACTTGAGAGGCAGAGGCAGGAGGATTGTTACAAATTCAAGGCTGAGCTCAGGCCCAGCCTGAACTACAAAAGCAAGACCCTGTCTCCAAAATAAATAAATAAGTAAAACAAAAATAAGTCTCAAATTATTTTTGTTATCTTAAAAATTTCATTACCTGAGGAGTCAAATGGAAGAATAAGAGAGGCTGGCAGTTTGGTAAGCTGGGCGTGGTGGTGCACACCTGTATCCCCAGGGCTCAAGAGGTTGAGGCAGGATAATGAAAGAGAATTCGAGGCCAGCATAAACTAACTGAGATCAAGCCTGCACTGTCGAGGGCAACCCTGCGTCAGAGAAAAAGAAAACAATTCCAAATCTAATTATGGGCAGTCACCTGAATACTCAGGCTGAATTCCAGGAATAAGGGACTATAAGAAAAGGACAGGAAGCGAAGCGAACTGACCTTCATATCCAATCTCATAAACAAGGCCAATTTCTGCCTTGTGAAGGTCTTCAAGGGCCAACGACCACCAGCCATACACAATGCCCTTGACATGTACACAAATAAGTATCTGTACAGCAGAAGACCACAAACTCAGAAAAGTAATGCTTTTGAGGAACTAATGGGGGGGGTGACCAATCCCTCTAAAACTATGCCAAGGAAGTTGGGCCAGGTGCTGCACACCTGCAATCCCAGCACTGGAGAGGTTGAGGCAGGAGGACCACAGTGAGTTCAAGGCCAGCCTGAGCTACATCCTCATCTCAAAAAGCATAAAGTAAAAATATAGAGTAAAAAAGGAAAAGAAAAATGAGTAAGAAGTTTCTGTCAGTCCAGACCGTGAAGAGTTTCAGCCATACGGTGATGAGCTTGGTAATGATTTGTAGAACATTCCTCAGTATTTCATGAAAGATCTGCGCTGAGGATTGTTTACAGTTCATTTTTGGAGACAGACGGTTGGTGGTGGGATAAAGCAGCTTCACAGAGCTTGAGAAGCTAAGCACCAGGCCTCCAGGTCAACCTAACAGCAGGGCAAACACCACAGGCTTCTTCCAAAGGTGGACCCTGGGTGACACCTACCGTGTCTCTGAGCTTGAGGAGGAAAGATTGAAAATGCATTTTAGCAACTGAAAAATCTTTCAAGACTTAGAGCCTCCTGGCAGTGGCCTTACTCTGGCACAGGATCCCACACATAGTTCCTGAGTACAAGATACCTACACACCAAGGCTGCTGCTAACAAAACCCTCAGGGAACAGGAGTGTTAAAGTTCCATTAACATAAACAAAACTAAAAGGGCTGGGTGTGGTGGTGCCTGCCTGTAATTCCAGCACTTCCGGAAGCTGAAGGTATAAGACTTCAAATTCAATCCCAGCCTAGAGAACTGGGGAATTTAACAAGCCTGTCTCAAAAAAATAAAAGGATGGGGGTGTAGCTCAATGGGAAGGTCCTGGATTCAGTCCCCAGTACCACAAATAAATGAATTAAAAATAAAGGGAAGGAAAGAGAGAAAAAGAAAAACTCACCAGACTCAAGCTAAGTTTTCCTGTAGAACAGTGACATATGATACAAAAATATAACCTGAGATGCAACATCATGTGGTTTGGGACATTTCAACTCCTAAGACTTATTTTTAAGCACTAAGGATATGACACCATCCCTCAAGTCTAGGAATTTTGGTTTTTCAAAGCAGTGCTACACCTCCCCGAAACCTGAAATACAGTGGACAAGGAAACGATCCCCAGAGAGAGACCGAGAACACGAGGAGACACTTCCCAGCACAGCACCGCTCCGCCTTCCTCTGTGGGACCGCACGGTCAGGGCACACTCGGCAGAACCAGACAGCGCAGCGGGACGAATCACATCTCCTTAGATCTTCATTTCCCTCCCAAAGCCCATCCCTCTTCATTCGTCCCCACAATCAGTCATCTGTGCTGTGTTCAGAAGAGCGAGGTCCCGGCACAAATCAGGGGCTCAGTCCGCTCGGCCCGCTGAAGATTTACAATGAGAGCCAAGCTCAGGTTAGGAGCAGCAGGCAGAGGCCTGCGACATACACCAGGCGCCGCGGCACTGGAGGAGACTGTCACAGACGCCCTGCGCAGCCACGACCGGGCCCGTGGAATTTCTGAACAGCTGAGAGGAAAAACCAAACCAGAGCCAAGGGAGAGCGTTTTCTAACGGTCCTGAAAATCTGCAAGACCCTGTGCAAGCTTTTCCACGGGAATCGGCTCATCTAGGTTTGCGCCACGACGCCAGACAGCAGCCGCTGGGGTCCCACTCCAGGCGCTTTTCAGAGTTTGGCCGCTTGCTTTTTGTGTGTAGGGTTTTCCCCCAGTTTTAATTTGTGTTAGCACACGTCTGTAGTACAGAATGATCACGTTCCTCGTGGGGACTTGGTGTGCGCACACAAACACCTTCATTCTTTCAGCCCCGTCCCTCCCCGGCCCCTCCGCCCTCTCTCTTCCAACTAGGCGCCTCCCCTCTGGCAAAAGATGTCTCCTATTGTCTGTCTTTTCTTTTGCTCTTTAAATTATCAATAGCTTGCTTTTCTCATATAAAAACAACCATATTATTTAAGCTTGTGAGTCTCATTTTATCTAACATTATGGTCTCAGGCTGCGCTCCTTTTTCTACAAATGTCTCCAGTTTATCTTTCATTATAGCACAGCACTACTCCACTGTGTACAAACACACTTTCTGCACGCATTCATCTGTTGTGGACGTATAGGCTGCTTCCAAGAATTAACTGCTATGAATCCACTTTCCCCTACTCCGGGGTGGTATTCTTAACGACTTCTTATTCTTTTGCGTGCTTGTTTTTTCTGCAGCGTCTCTCTATGTAGTGCAGGCTGGCCTTGAACTCCTGTCGCCCAGACTGGCCTCCCACTGGCAGTGATTTTTCTACCTACCCCAGCCTCCCGAGTGCCAGGATCCCAGGCATGCCGGCTCCTACAGACCCTGCCACACGCCTTTGGCATAAGCATGGACTGGACACCGTGTGCAGACCCCCGCCCGCCCCGACCTACCAGCGACAGCACTTTGTAAGTGTTGGGGTCCTTGGCTGGGCGCGTGTGCGCCTTCTCCGGCGGCTCCTCGCGCAGCTCCATGGGCGCCAGCAGGGCTGCGGCAGGCTGTGAGTCCCCAGGCGTCCCGCCGCGGCTCAGATCGCCGCGCTCCCGCTGCTCCATGCTAGCTGCCCCACCGCCCGCCGTGCTTTTATGGGCGCTCGCCGCCCAGGAGCCTGTCCTCTCGTCCTTCCCGCCTGCCCGGCTAATCCGGGCTGTGGGGGCGGGGCTGCAGCTGCCAGGCCAGCCGGTCCCCGCCAGGGGGCGCCCTCGAGGAGCAGAAGCGGCGAGGGAGGGAGCCAAGGGGCCCAGAGCTCAGTTTGCAGCCTGGGTTCCCCAACCCCAGTCCCCGGGACCCTGAACTCCGGGAGCTCAGCCTGCAGCCTCGAGATCTCCAACCCCCGTCCCCCCGGGGACTCCGAACTCGAGAAAGCAGCAGCCTGGGGGTCCCCTGCCCCTCCTGCTGGGGCGGCCTCCTTGCCGAGATTGGACTCGAACCCACGTCAGCGGCGGGCTGGAGTCCGGGGCTCTCGAGCCGCAATTCAACATTCTCGAGCTATTGATGGTCAGTAGTACAACCGCAGCGCGCCCGAAGCGTGGGGACGCCAGGTCTTGTGACCGGACTGAGGGCGCATGGGTCAGAGATGAGACCCAAGGTTTCACGCCGGCCAGGAGCACATGTTCGCTGGGGTGGGGCCCCCCTTTATCCGCTCGTTTATTTGTACACTCGTTTATTCAATAACGAATCCTTTGACCTTTTGACCACCAGCCCTGCATTCCACGTCCAAAAAGAACAAAGATATCTTTCCGCTGGTCATTTGGCTCAGCCTCCGCAGACTGGGAGAACCCGGCTGACAGACGGACAAAGCCAGGCACACGTCTCCTGGAGCTTCCAAACCACCTAGCAAAAAAAAGTTTGCTTTGCATACCAGTCACACATACTTTTTATCCCAAAGGAGGCTCCAAATTTTCCTTTGATGGTCTCCATAATCAGATTTGGGATAAAGATTTCCTGCCGAGACTAGTCGAGGATTAAAACTCCTAAGAACAACTCCAAAGTGGCTTCGAATCTGACAAAACAGAATACGTACGGTCTGCAATCCACGAGGACAAATTGCATAACGTGCCCTCTTCTGTGGGCTTTTATTTTTGTTCGATTTTTTTTTTTTTTTAAGACAGAGTCTCCGTGTGTAGTCCAGGAAGGCCTTGAACTAGAGGTGATACTCCTGCTTCAGCCTCCCAAGTGCTGAGATTACGGGCATTCATCCCGGCAAGACTACCCATTGCCAAAGTGAGTATAGCCTATAGGGTCAAAAATCAAATATCGGGGCCAGCAGGGACCAGATATCAGTGAGGCAGCCTTGTGTTCTCCACGTGCCCAAAGAAAAGGCAGCAGAGTTTTATTCTAAGAGTAGTCAGACTCCCCAGTGGGAGCTGAAGACATAGATGTTTTTGTAAATTGCAAAACGACATCCTCTCAATTCAGAAAAGCAGCTCCTTGAAACACTTGAAAGGTCGAGCAAATGGAACACATCTGCAGGGCGGACCCGCCGACGGCCACCGGCATGTGGCTTCTGTCCTTTCCAAGCTGCACCGCCTGCAGCTGTTGGGCTTTATGGGTTGTTATGAAAAGCCAAATAAAATTCTAAATGTGGAGGAGCAGAACCCAAGCCAGGGTCCAGACCCATGCCATCCGGGCACACAGTGGTGCCTTCCACAAAGCCTTCCTCGGATCTCGCGTGTGCAGAGGGCTACAGGGCCGGGTCAGCCGAGGTCATAGGATGTGAAAGGGCCACAGCCAGGCCAGGTGCATGGAGAAGGGCCAGGGTCTCCTCAAGTCTCCGTGTGCCCCGTGTGGGACTCTGGGCTAACAACAGCAAAGATGATACTTTAGATTCACTAAGACCCCTCCAGGTGTGACTCTAACTCATCACTATATCAACATTGCTCCCCTCCAAAGTTGGACAACATAGGCGAGGACAAAATAGCAAACAAAAGCAGTCTGTGGGGACCTGGGCTTTCCCAGTCACCGCTGAGAAACAACTTCTAGCTTTGCAAAAATGAAGCCAGTTGTAATGACTTTAGCAGCTGCTGTGGGTTTCTCCAGCACTCTCTACCCAACAGCCGGGTCCAAAAAGAAAAATCCACAGAGCTCTTGACTCTTTAGAGGCCCAGAAAAAAAGTAGACTTTTCCATGGCATTAGTAGATTTTTAATATTTGGTGGAACATTCTGATTCACTCTTGTCTGTCAGCACAGTATGTCCTTTGTGGCAGGAAGACTGGATAACTGTGACCTTGGGCACCTTATGAAGAATCTGTTTCCTCCTGTGTAAAACAATTTCACAAACTGAACACGGAGGCACATCCCTGTAATCCCAGCTGTTTGGAGGCTAAAGCAGGAGGTTCACTGTAAATGCAAAACCAGCCTGGGCTACACAGAGTTCAGGGCCAGCCTCGGCTACACAGCAAAGGACTATTTTAAAAAAAAAACAAAACAAAACAAAAAAGAAGTGTGAGATACAATGGGTATAGTAGGAACTGGAGAAAAATGGCAAATGCCTCTATATCTCTTAATTATTTATTTATCTTTGTAGGTTCTTGTTTGTTTTGGAGACAAGATCTTATAGTCTAGGCTGGCCTTGAATTTATTATATAGCCCAGGTTTACAGTGATCCTCCTGCTTCAGCTTCCTAAAGTGGTGGTTTATCAGGCATGCACCAGGACACATGACTTATAATTAATTTCTCAATTTCATATTTAATTTGTTTATTGCTAATGTACATCGTACAATTAGATTTTGTAGGGGCTGAGGATTTAGCTCAGTGGTTCCAGAGCCTGACTTGCAAATGCAAGGACTCAGGTTTGATCCTTGGTACCCACATACAACAATGCCAGGTGTAGAGACTCACACCCACCAGCAGTCAGAACCACATACCACAGTGCTGGGCATAATGGCTACGCTATAATACTATAAACTGAGCCAAAGTAAACCTTTCCTCCTTTAATTTGAAGTTGTCAGATACTGTGTCTCAATAATGAAAGAAAATTAAGACATTTATTACAACTAGACTTTATGACACTGAAATATGTTCTTGTCATATCTAATTTGTTCACTTTTTTCATATTTGCTTACCTGTTTGTTTTGGGGGACAAAATCATCATGTAGTTCAGCATGACTGTGAACTCACTATGTCGCACAGGCTGAACTTGAACTTGCAGTGATCTCCCTACTTCAGCCTCCTGATGCTGAGATTACAGACATGTGCTACCGTGCATACCACTAATCACTCTTTTTATCATGAAAAGGTGTAGAATTTTATCATGTGTCTTTTATGGACCTCTTGAGCTACTCATATAGTTTTTGTTTTTGTCTGTGGATGCCGTTTATCACGTTAATTGATTTATATATAACTGAATCATTCTCACAATGCTGAGATGAATCTTACTTAATCAGGGTGAATAATCTTTTAACTATGCCTTTGGAGCTAGGTATGGTGGCAGATGCCTGTAATCTCAGCACTCAGGAGGCTGAGGCAGGAGGATTACTTGAAGTTCAAGCCTGAACTACATAGCAAGACCTTGTTTCAAAAAGTCATAAACACAGATGCTATTGGATTCAATCTACTACTATTTGGTTGAGGATATCTACATCTTTTTGTTCATTAGGAATATTGATCTATTGTTTTCTTTTTGTTATTTTTTCTTATCTGATTTTAACATCATAGTAATGCTAACATTTTAAAATGTGTTTGCAAATTTCAAAATTAGTTTTCCTTCAAATAGTTGGTGAAAATCAGCAGCAAAGCCATCTCAACTTTGTCTCATTACCATCTTTCCTCATATGTTCTTTAGGATCATTTAATGACATTTTAAAATTGAAACTCTAAAAATGACAACTGTTTAATAAAAAGACTCCTAGCCAAAAACTATATATTCACAGCAGTATCCTCACTGCTAATAAGAAAATTGACAGGAAAAGAAACAGACCCAGAAACCTCAGGGAAGATGAACTTCAGATAAGTGTTTAAACAGCTATTATAAATAGCCTCCAAATATTTAAAAAGTTAGAAGAAAATATCAACATAATGAAGACAGAGATATTTTAAAATACCAAATCTAATTTCTGGAGATGAAAATGACCTACAGAAAAGAAAAACAAACTCAAGGATATGTTAGAAACAGCAGATGAAAAACAGCAGCACAACTGAAAACAGAGAAGTAGAAAATGCCCAAAATGAGCACAGAGATGGAAAAAACTGCTGAAAAGAAATTAGGAGAGCCTTGGGAACCAGAGACATACACGTATGTATTAGGATTCCAGGAAAGCTGGAGAGTAAAACAAACTGAAGAGACGCATAACAGAACAAGGGCCGGGGATTTAGCTCAGTGGCACTGCACCTACCTGGCAAGTGCAAGGTCCTGAGTTCAATTCCCGATATAAAAAATAAATATACAACAAAATTTTCCAATAAACCTCAGGGCCAAAATTTTAGCAAATGAAAACCAAGGCACATTTTAATCAAGTTGCTGAAAACTAATGCTAAAGAAAATTATGATGAAAAGCAATCAGAGGAAAGCTGGGTGTGGTGGTGCATGCCTCTAATCCCACCATTTGAGAAGCTGAGGCAGGAGGAATACAGCAAGGGGCAGGCTAGCCTGGGATATGTCCTGGGTTCAAGGCCAGCCTGAAGTACATAGAGACCCTCTCTCTCTTTCTCTGTCTCCCTCTCTCTCTCTCTCTCTCTCTCACACACACACACACACACACACACACACACACACACACACACGCATACAGTTAATGCAAGGCCATAGAAGGGACGCATCCAGACATAGAGGTTGTCGAGGACCACCCTGGACTCTGGGGTGACACTGTTCTGGCACGGGATGGAGCAGAGGGGCACGTGTTCCAGTCCACCCCCAACTTGTCTGTGACATGTTTCTCCAGCTTCAGCTGAGAGGTTTTCCGTCCCCTGGGGACTCTGCAGACAAGTGCTGAGGTCTCCATGTGGAGAGAGCAGGGGGGACCCTGTGGGGCAGACTCTGCAGAGAGCTCTGCAGACAGGACCTGGGCCAGCTGAGAGGAGGGAGCGAGGGGTGGGTGACTTCCTGTCCCCGTGTCTCTCATCTGCACCTGCCGGCTGCCCATGGGTCCTGCCAGGTGCTGTGCCTCACACAGCATCGCTGCCTTTGCCACTCGCCCCTCGCCCCCGTGCACCGGAGTCTAGGGTGGAGCTGGCCCCATGTACGACTTCTCCAAGGCTCTGGGGTTTGAGGACCTGAAGGACCCAGGACAAGGCCAGGAAAGAAACTCATATTCCAGGACTCGTGGGCCACCTGCACGGACTCAGCTGTGACAGAGGCCCGGGGTGTGTCAGGGACAGATGAAGCCCTTACAGAGTGGGTCTGGGGACTGTACCAGTGTCCTGAACAGTTCTCTCTACAACTCGAGAGGAATTAGCCAGATATGGTGGTGCAGGCCTGTAATCCCAGTACTCAGGAGGCTGAGGCAGGAGGATCATCCTGAGTTCAAGGCCAGCCTTAACTGCAGAGCAAGACCTTGTCTCAAAAGAGTAAAAATAAAGAATTGCAATTAGCACTATGGTCAAAATGTCCAAGGGGCTAGCAGAACGTATCAGTGGAGTATCTGAGTCAGTCTGTGGCAGGGACAGGATGTGGCCAGAGGGGATACAGATTTGAGTATTATGCAGGGTGTAGCCGGAGGAAGAGGGAAGGAGACCACAGCAAACTCAGTGGTCTTGAAATTTGGCTTTGTTGGCTAGAAAAACCATATGTAATAAAAAGGAGACATGTAACCGCGAGTCACACACTGGAGGACTCCCCTCAGCTCTGAAGCCATCAGGACCATGGAGTCCCTTTACATATGACAATGACTCCAGATTCCATGAAGGGCATACAGGTAGTGTACATCTGTGATGCAGCACTCAGGAGGCTGAGGCAGGAAGATCACTTTGAGTTCAGTGCTAGCCTGGGATCCATAGTGAGCTCAAGGCCCTCGTGAACTACAGAGCAAGGCCTTGTCTCAAAAAAAAAGAACTAAAGCCTCCAACATTGCCAAAGAGCCTTGAAAATAGAAAGGAAAAAGGCATCTGAACTTATAAATAAATGTAAAGTTCAGACAGGGATATTATACCTGTGAAAAGTGATCTGTTACAGACATTTTGAAAATAAGGATAGAAACATCTTATTAGGTAAAATACACAGCTCCACCTGTGTCAGATGCTCCATAACTTCCTGCAGGAGCACATCCTGGTAAAGCCAATAAAGTCTAAATGCTGTAAGTCAGAAATGACTGAGAAGCCAGGAAGCTCCTGCCTAACAAGATATTTAATTCTATTTAAAAAGAAAGTGGATATTATATATGCATCTATTTGCCAAAGTATAATTTGAAGCTAAGTTTTAAAAGTCATACATTCAAAAGGATATTAGAAAAAACAAGTCACAGAAAGATGTTGAGGGAGGAACTGAGTAAAGTTTCACTGTCATTTTAATTTTTTGCTTGTTTGTTTTTTATTTTATTTTTTTGAGACAGGGTCTCACTTGTAGTTCAGGCTGGCCCTGAGCTCATTATGTAGCCCAGGCGAGCTTCAAACACACAGCAATCCTCCCCTGCCTCTGCCTCCCGAATGCTGGGGTGACAGGCATGAGCTACAAACACCCAGCACTATTGGTGTGTGGTACTGATTGCTGGTGGGCGT
>PVIR01022661.1:11876-28186 GCA_004026965.1 Petromus typicus
GAACCCAGGTCCTTGGGCTTGCGAGACAGGCGCCGGAACCACTGAGCTAACTCCCCGGCCCCTGTTTTTTTGTTCATGTGGGAACTTTTTGAGTGCAGGTGGCCACGAACTCACCATGTATCCCAGGCTGGCCTTGAACTCATGGCAGTCCTCCTGCCTCAGCATCCTGAGTGCTGGGATTCCTGATGTACGCCAACCATGCACAGGCTGTTTTGTTTTTGAGACAGACTCACTATGTAGTTCAAGCTGGCCTCACACTGCTCACCATGCTCTTGCCATCACGATTACAGGTGTGCGCGGCACCACGCCTGGCTTGTATTTGCTTCAATTTAACCTGAGCAGCTTACCCCATCCTCAGTTAGGCTGGGAAATGGCACATTTTGTGCATTGTTTTCCATTGCTTAAATTTGCAGAAGCATTTCATGGGACTGTGGGCTTGGTGAGCTGAAAAACAACACATTGTGGGCCAGGGGGTTAGCTCAGTGATTCTGGCGCCTGTCTTGCAAGCACAATGGGCCGGGGTTCAATCCCCAGTAACCACATACCCTACTGGGCGTGGAGACTCACACCCAGCAGCAACCAGTACCACATACCACAGTGCCAGGAGTGGTGGCTCACGCCTGTAATCCCAGCACTCAGGAGGCAGAGGCAGGAGGATTGCTGTGATGTGAGTTGGAGGCTGAGCTCAGGGCCAGCCTGAACTACAAAGCGAGACCCTCTCTCAAAAAAAAAAAAAAAGAAACTAAAAGAAACCAACGCATTCTGCCTTCATCTCATCTTTCCACTGCTTCAGAACAGAGACCTCTGGACCTTGTAAGTTGCAAACTGTAAAATGCGTCGAAGTCCACAGAAAGGTGCGTGTGTCTTTCAGGCCGCCATCTGTCAGCTCTGGAGGAAGTGGTCTGCTCCATGCCCCTGAGTCCAGGCTGTCCCTCAGTGCGACACCAGCAGCCCAGGGCAGCTACGGAGGGCGACGGCAGGAGCTCAGGAACTGCGGCTGGGAAGATGGAGTTGGTTATGACTCGGATGCAGACTACTGCAGGGCATCAGGAGCTTGCGGGATGTGACCATCACAGAGAGAACCTAAGGGACCAGAAGCTATAAACTGACCCAAAATGGAGCTTCCGGGACGCGTGCAAGGATTATCCAGCACTGAGCCTAGAAATTGTGGGCTCTGCCAGGGAGGCAGGGTTCAGTCTCTACCCGCAACCGCTGCGCCGCTAAAGGGGCCAGAGTCACGTCGCTGTTCATTCCTGCAGAGGCTACAATGGCTCAGCCGTACAGTAACTGCTTTCACCAAAGAGTCACCTTTAAACCAGTTTCCTGTGGGTAGAGTGGCTGTTAGATTGTGTCTAATCTTGGGCTACAGTGTTACTGGCTCCTGGCACAGAAAATGAGTATTTACAGACCTTCGGTCAGACCTGAATTTCAAGGACTACCCTGCAGCCTGTCTTTCTTAAACCCTTACAGCCCTCATGCTTGGTCCTCTGTAGGAGTACATGAGTTCATGCATCCCTACTTCCCAGGACGTCCCAGTAGTGATCTCAGGTAGTGTCACTCTCACCCCTTAAATCGCTTCTTTCTCTCAACCTCTAGGAGCTTTGCTCCCTGCTATGAGGAAACTGAGGCAAACTGAGGTTAGCTCGCGGCGTAGTGAACTGTATATATAGTGAGGCAGCTCTAAAGAAACTGGTGCAGAGCTTACTTCCTAAATGTACTCGCTCGCACATTCCGGGCCTGGCTCCGCAGAGAGCTGGTACCAGCTCCGGGCTGTCCAAGAGGGTGCAGAAGAGGTGGGGTGGCTGTGTCCCTGGTCCCAGAACTCCATCAAAACTGCTGGGGCTTCTATGGCTTGGTGGGGATAAGGCGAGTTGAAATCACACCACACAAGAGAAAGCTTTGGACCCACAATCACTCGTTGAAGTCTAGTTTGCTACACTGAAGAGTAAAATAACTCTAACCAAGATTTTTGTTGTTGTTGTTGTTGGAGACAGAGTTTCACTTTGTAGTTCAGGCTGGCTCTGAACTCACTTTGTAGTCCAGGCAAGCCTGGAATCACAGCAATCAATCCTCCTGCTTCTGCCTCCTTACAAGCATGAGCCACCACACCTAGCATTATGGTATGTGGTTATCTGGCATTGAACTTGAGACCTTGCACTTGCCAGGCCAACACCAGAACCACTGAAGTAAATCCCTAGCCCCTCTAACCAGGATTTAACTTCCAGCTTTACCATGCTTGCAGAATGAAAATAATACTACTACTTGACCTCCAATATCAAAAAGACTCAATTTGCATAGTGAGTTCAAGGCTTGCCTGAACTCCATAGCAAGGCGTTGTCTCAAAAAAAGAAATATTAACCACAATGCTGGGCACAAAAATACTTTGTAAGTTTTAAGAAACCATTAGGGCTGGTGAAGTTGTTCCTGTCGCAATTGCTAAGGAATACTGGTAGTTCCTGTGATGCTCGACCTGAGTGGATCCTCTGAGCAGCCGAGGCCCTCAGGAAACAACAGGAGACACTAACAGGCCACGCCACAGAACACATGGCCGTAGAGACGTTTAGGACAGAACACAAATGCCCCTGGGGCCCAGAAGCCCAGTGTTCTCTGCCCACCTGCACTGGCCGTCCTGGGACCTCTGACCCCAAGTTTTCCACACACATTCCTTGAGATTGTGACCCCCAAATCCAGCCCCAAACCCAGCACACACTTAACATGCTCGCTGGACAGCAGCTGACGTCATTCACGATCCAGCCTGTCAGCCCCTGCACAGAATGAACCTGGCTTTTTCTCCCGTAAAGCCTATCTAAGTGGTCTCTTGTGTGGCTCCTATCAAAGCCAAAATACCCTTAAAAGAGACATTTGCCATGCTGAGGTGTGCGGTAGTTTGTTTCATCTAAAATTATTACACTTTACTTTTTCATGTTTCAAGCTCAAAAAATATTGGCAAATGTAAGATGGTACCTGGGTAATATGATGTTTTAAAAATACTAATTTCCAGTTTTGTACCATGAATACTAAAAAAATAAATAAATTTGTTTATCTTTAACCCTCAAAAGAAACTCACAAATTTAAACTGCAGGGAAAGCAAACTGGATTTCCGGAACAGCTCCAGGACACCCTGAGACCTTTCACGCTGAGGTGACAGTTGTGTACATTTGACAGGGCTGAGATGCCCACTAAATTTGTAAATATACAAACCTCTGGGCAGGAAAATTATCCTTTATTTCAATACACATTGTGAGCTTTCAGAAGTCTGCACTTTTCAGTGCAGTCTCTGCTGAGTGAAACAGCCCTGCCTGAGGTAACCCGTCACCTCCACGCTGTGGGAACTGCGCAGGCGTCGCACACCTCCGCGCACCACTGCCCTTTGCCCGGCCTGGACCTTTCTACTGTCACTGTGTCTCAGTCCAGTGCGCTTTCAGAGAATGAAGTGACACTCAGCCACCCTTTCCAAGGGGCTCCTTGATTCTCTTCCCCACTTCCTGTTTCTTTGTTTACAAAAATAATGATGAGAATAAGGAGGAGGAAGAGGAAGGTGTCATCGTAGGGTCACGTGTATGTCACAGTTCACATCCAGATGTCCCCCGAGGGCCTCACCCACTCATACATAGGGCTTGTGGGAGGTGATTGTGTCATGGGGTGTGAAACTCATCACTGGATTTATCCACTGATGAGTTAACAGACAAAGGTGATGTTGGAGGAGAAGCTTTATTGGGGGAGGAGTCTCTGAGGGTGTGGCCTAGAAGAGCCGCCCCACCCCCACCCCACCCCCACCAGCCTGCTGCTGCCCGGCCTCTACCATGCAGCCAGCCCGCTGAAATGTCCACAAACTGTGGGTCAAAATAAACCTCTCCTTGGGCCGGGGAGTTAGCTCAGTGGTTCCGGCGCCTGTCTCGCAAGCGCAAGGACCCGGGTTCGATTCCCCGGTAACCACATAACAATACTGGGTGTGGAGACCCACACCCAGCAGCAACCAGTACCATATACCACAGTGCGGGGCGTGGTGGCTCACGCCTGTAATCCCAGCACTCGGGAGGCAGAGGCAGGAGGATTGTGATGTGAGTTGGAGGCTGAGCTCGGGGCCAGCCTGAACCACAAAGCGAGACCCTGTCTCCAAAAACCTAAAAAAAAAATAAATAAATAAATAAATAAACCTCTCCTTCCTTACAGTTGTGTCAGGTCTTGCTTCCCAGCGGTGAAGACAGTAACTAAAATAGCATAATAATATAAAGATTTATTATCACGGTTACGACTAGAGTAAAAGTTGTGCTCATTGTAAACCACCCTTGCTAACAAGAGAAAGAAGAGCATAACAGGAAAGATTCTGTACAGAAAGAAAGAAGACTTTGAACGATTCTCCTGCATATAGAAGAATCAAATTGTAATTGAAAAGCATTAGACTCAGGAAAGACTCGGCTTTCACAGCATTATCTGTCTACAGTCTTCCCTCTGTTATGACCACAAACTTTTGCATGAATTTTCAAATTGAGAATCATCTGCTTTGTAACAAACAGCAGGCAAACTAGAAGGGAAGAAAGACAATGTGCCTATGAGACCTGATGATTCCAGTCAGTTCCGTTTAATCCAGTTACTGGCTTCATTGCCAAATCCCTGTCCCAGCAGCTGCCACACTCCACTACTGTCCAGAGTACCAGGTCTTAGCTAAGTGAGTCTGGGTAAAATAGGAACTGGGCCAGACCAGAGGCCCCAAGTCAAAGGACACAGGGTTTCAGATGAGATCGTATCTTACACACATGAGACTTTCAGGCAGGTACGTGTATTGGGAAGAAAATTCAATGTTATACCATTTCTTTTTTGGAAAATTAAATACTTATTTTAGTTGTTTTCCTTTTGTTTTGTTTTTGGGGAATAGAGGCTGGTTTTGAACTCATTTTATAGCCCAGGTTGGCCTTAGACTTTCTGTGATCCTCCTGCCTCAGGCTCCCCACTGCTGAGATTACAGACTTGTGCCACACCCAGCTGCAAAAAGGGCATGTATAGGGACTGGAAAAGGGGACATTACAGGAACCCTTGCAGTGGGTACTGGTCTCTTGTGAGCCATGCCAGCACAAGCACCAGGCTAATCAGAGAACAAAGACAAGAAATGAGACTTAAAGAAAAGGCTGGGTCCAGGGCCTGATCAGTGCAGCTCTAGACAGCAAAGACAAAGGCACTCTGAACTTGCCACTGGGTACTGGGTTCACAGGGAGTATCAGATGGCTCAGAGGGCAGCAATACTCCTAGACTGATGAGGATCTGATAATGGGAGGCAGTGTCAGCTGACTCAAAGGGCTGTAAGCAGATGCTGATGAGGGTCTTGTGTGGATTAAGGTGAGATGAGTGAAGGCCTCTTACAACTGTAGGTGGGATGAATAAACTGATAAGGAATCTGTCCCTCCCCCAATGAAAGCTTGCTCTTTTTGCATTACTACTCTTTCTCAAAGAAACAAGATGTCTGCAGCTGATGCAATCTTGCCCTTGAGCGTCACAGCATCTTCACAGCATCATGAGACCAATGAGGCCTCAGCTGTGACCTGAGAGAAACAGAGTTATGTTTCAGCATGCCATAGCCAGCAAGAAGCTTAGGCCTCATAAGTCCTAATCATACTGTAATTGTGAAACGTTTTATTTTTACCCAAAAAAAATTATGTGGAAAGGCTCCTGACTGACAGGTCTGAATTCTGAAATGTTGTGAAATGCTGTCCACCTTCTTCCATCCTTCCAGCTCCTGGTTCTGACACACAATGGACGACAGGTCTGCACGGAGAGTGAGTGTCGATGGGACTTCCGGCCTCCAGTCAGGAGGGGCTGCATTCCCCATGGCCCAAAGCCCAGCACCTTCCATCCTCATCCTTCTCTGCCTCTGGGGCCTTTGAACAGGAACTGCGAGCCCAGCAGCCACGGGTGGCAGCAGAAGCTCCAGTTAAGAACCTGGAGAAGCTGCAGGGCAGAGGGAGAAGGCAAGTGAGGTGAGAAGGGCAGGACCCAGCCTTTCCACCACCATGAAGGCGGGAGCTTCATTTTCCACACCAGGGTGGAATTTGCACAGTTAAATCCTGGAAGACTTGCTAATCAGCGTCTATAACTCAGAACACCCACAGGAAAGTTAAAGTCACATCTTCTGGAAATGTTGGGAGGTGCAGATCGATGCATACAATTTATAGGCAATAAGGATGGAAATCATTACCAGCTTGAGACAGAATCTCACTAGGTGGCCCAGATGGCCTTGATTTGTGGTGATTCTCCTGCCTCAGCCTCTAAATGGGCTAGGATTGAAGGTGTAAGCCTGGTTTATTTATTTCTATTTTTACTAGTCTATGTTTGCAGTATATGATGAGTACGTGTACTCATGTACTCATGACATGTACATGACATGTACTCATGTACTCATCATGACATGTACAGCTGGTACATGTACATATCACATCTCAGTTTTTGTCATCCCATTCCCATCCTCCATTCTTTCCCCTCCATTTATTAGACTCCTTTCCATTTGCAGAAGATCTATCTCCCTATTTCCTGTTATCTTTTATTTTGTTCTTTATTTATTCTGTGTTTCTCACATAAGAGAAAATATGCAATATGTAACTTTGTGTGTCCGATTTATCTCACTTAACATTATGATCTGTAGGTGCATCGACAGTGACTCAAGCTTTTCATTTTTATGACAGCGTAGTACTCCCCAGCCTCTCACGTCTGGCAAAAGAGTCCTCCTTACATGAGCACTTCCTGTCTGTGACCTACACACGGTGTACTGTAACACGCTGCCCATGACTTTATCCCATGAATTATTTTTTTTAGTACTGGGTATTGAACTCAGGCCCTATGTGCTTCGATGGTAGGCATGATACCACTTGACTAAATCCCCAGCCCTCGAGCCCACGAATTCTTCTCTCAAATCAGGACCACTTGCAGGCTGGCTTCATAGTTTCCACAAAATCAAACGTTAACTGATGACTTACAAGACAGGAGTGTCCACAAAATGGTGACATTTTGAATGATGATCCACACCTGGATCATCAAATTGCAGGCACCAAAATTCAGAAAAGTTTGTGTTCTGAGACCCCTGAGGATGGTTTTCGCTGGGTCTCTCCTTTGAGGAAGTGCAGTCAGTACCAGGCTCAGCAGCAGCACAAATCCTCTGCGTCTCTCCATCAGCAGCTCAGGCTTCTTGTTCTTCGAGGTACAGGAAGTTTCAGCAGCTGACAGATGCCCTTGACCAAGACCGGTTTGTCAAGTCGTGAACGGGTCACAGAAGTTACAAAAACTGAGAAGACAGAGCCATTTCTTGGGGGCAGAGTGCAATATTGACTGATGAGAGAGAAAGCAGGGACAAAAATTCTTCAGCTTTGCTTTTCCATTTTCTTTCAAGAAGAATGGACTTTAAACCAAGAACAGTAGAATAATCATTAGCAGAGGAGGCTGAAGCAGGAGGATCATGGTGAGTTCCAGGCCAGCAAGGGCTATGTAATGAAATCTAGCCTAAACTGCACAGCAAGACCCTGTCTCAAAAAAAACCAAACCAAAACAAAACAAAACAAAAAGATATTCAATTCAAGGGACATAAAATGAACCCAGATATGTTGTCAACATGTACCAACTCCTGTGGTGGATGTAATCTTTATGCACTAAAGACGTGGACTGACAGAAATAATATTTTATTTTATTTATTTTATTTTTTAAGGTTTTTTTTGAGACAGGGTCTTGCTTTGTAGTTCAGGCTGGCCCTGAGCTCAGCCTCAAACTCACATCACAGCAATCCTCCTGCCTCTGCCTCCCGAGTGCTGGGATTACAGGTGTGAGCCACCACGCCCGGCACTGTGCTATGTGGTACTGATTGCTGCTGGGTGTGAGTCTCCACGCCCAGTATTGTATGTGGATACCAGGGAATCGAACCCAGGTCCTTGCACTTGCAAGACAGGCACCAGGACCACTGAGCTAACTCCCTAGCCCTGAGAAATAATATTTTAAAAGAAAAAGATTTCTGAGCCTTCTCTGCTTTTCTGTTAGTTGAGTCTTCTTTATTTGAAATGTTTGGAGCAATGGGTTTTAGAAGAGAAAAATACTATGAAGATGAACATTATCTTTGGGGGTGGTGCTCAAATGGAAAGTGGCAGCAGAGAATCCCAGGCTTTGAGATTACAGGGCCCTGGTAATCCGGAGGGACAGAGAATGAGGGTGTAGCTCAGGGGGAGCTCTGCCCTGGGCTCACCCAGAGCACCTTGACTTCGCAAAAGCCGGGACCTAAGAACTTGAAGATGCCTGATTTACTTGGAAATGTGGAAGAACTGACACTTTGGGAAATCAGTTGATTACTCCAGTTCAATCTATATTCCTGAAACCAGGTGTGGTGGTGCACGCCTGTGATTCCTGCACTCTGGGAAGCTGAGGCAGGAGGATTGATAAGAGTTCAAGGCCGGCCTGGGCTGCACAGTGAGACCTTGTCTCAAAAGACACTGAAAAAAAGCAGCAGCAGCAACAACAACAATAAAATAAACATTGCTGAACTGAGCTTCTATTCCTTTAAAAACCAATGCTTAGTGTCAGATGAGTTTAGGTTCAGAGAGGCCCTCTTTACCGAGTACACAGGAAGAAAAGGAGCTTTCAGAGCCGCAGAGCACATGAAAAGGTTCTTTGAAACCCAGCGCATCTGGAAACTGACTTTCAATAGGCTGCTGCTGGCTGCTCTGACCCGTTTAGGCCGATTCCGTGGCTGCTGTTATTTTCCAGATTTAATCACTTGCTTATTCCTATTACGCTCACAAAACTAAATACTCTGAACTTCCTGCTCTTCCCTGAAACTGACAGTGTAAGAGGCCATGTCCTCTCACTATAGGTAGAAAAGCTAATTAGACATGTGGTGGGTAGATAGATTAGGGCTGGTCCTCAGAAAACCCAATGGAGGACAGTGAAGGAGACCTTCCCTGAAGTTCAACATGAGCAAGAAGAAAACGGCCCCACCCACATGAGACCACTGACATCTCTGGGCTGGAAGACCAGGACCTTGACCCACCTAGATTGAAAATCTCTTGACTGAAAATCTTTGTAGGCTTGCTACGGGACTTGATATCTCATTGGATCCCCATCTAGTCAGCGTTACCTAAGCAACTATATTTGTTGTAATCCTATTGGTTGATCATGATTTTGTCCATTTTGTAACTTCTCATTATACCAATATTACCTAAACAACTGTATTTTCAATGTTACTGATTGATTGTAATTTTGTCTACCTTGAACCCACTGTACCTCATGGTTTGTTCTATAAAAGCCCTCTAAGAAGTGAGGTGGATAGGTTTCCTGCCTTTCCAAGTTCTGCCTTTTGTCTCTCTAAAGCACAAGCTTTTTTTCTCAATAAAATTTTCTTACTCTAACCTCCACCATTCCTAAAATTCATTTTTTGATTTTAGAGAACATGAACTCGCCTTTTGGGTTGGGAGTGAGGCCTTGCTCCCTGTATCACTTTCACCTGATACTTTCCCAGAGATCTCCACATCTAAAGCCCTATGGTCAAGCTGGTTGTGGTGGGACACAATTGAAATCCCAGCACACAGTAGGCTGAGACAGGAGGTTCTCCATGAGGTCCAGGCCAACCTGGGCTACATAATGAGACTCTGTCTCTAACGATAAAGAAGTAAGTAAATAAAAATCTAAAGTATACACTTATAATTGCTCCTTTCTACACAGTTCTTCCAGCAAAGCCAGCCACTGCAGGGCTCAGCCCAGTCCACACAATGCTAAAGAGAACAAAGTCCAGGGTGGGAAAGGAATTCACGAGATCTAGGACTTCCTCCACGAAGTGCTCATCATTGGCCCCTGGAAGAACCCTTTTCTGCTCTCTTTCATTTAGATTTATCAGGTTCCAGGCTATGGAAACCTGCCAGCAGTTGCAGCCCTCCATGGCTGTCCATGAGGACCCCAGGCAGCTGGGCAGAAAGCAGCCCCAGGGGTGGGAGCCGCCTGCAGACTGGTCAGGGTGAAGCTTCTCCTCGCCTCGCTCCCTCTGGGACTCAGGAGGAGGAGGAGCGAGTGACCTTATGCAGCTGAGTTTTGCGAATGGAGGACTAGGCGGCCTGCGCGGCGCCTTCCAGGGCCCTTGGGAGGAATGCGGCGCTCTGAAGGCCAGCAGCAGCCTGCTTAATGTTTGTTTTACTAAAAAAAACAAATAAACCAAAAAAATCATTTTAAAGTGGACGCCTGTCGTCCCAGCTCTCAGACGACAGAGGCAGGAAGATCACCAGGAGGAGTTCAAGACCAGCCTGAACTACATACAAAAGTTTGTCTCCAAAAAGGAGAGAGAGAGAGAGAGAAATAAGAGATAAAAAGGAAGAACTGGGACAACTTTGCAGATGACAAAGTGACCGTGAGAAGGACAAGGAGAAGACAGATGAAAAAAGTGAGATGTGCTCCATCCGGGAACCAGTGCCCAGGAGGAACATGATCATTATGTACAGCAAACAAGCACGAACAAAAATTTAGATTTACAAAACCACCTCGCGTGTCCAACAGTCAACTCCCTGGCACAGAACACCCCCACTGCCCCGTGGTCAGGAAGCACCATGCAGGGCATCGCCAGTCAACACTGGGAAAACCGGACTGTCCACAACCACTTCCTCCCAAAAATAAAATAATCTGAGATAACAACACATTCCCTGTACCAGATTTATCCTGGCTTCGCTTGCCCTTGACTAATTCTCATTACAGGCTTTCCTGTCCTGATTTACTTTTTATTTCTGTCATCCTAACTGGGCAAAACCTCATAGTTCCGAGGCTTTTTGACATATATGGCTGTATATAATCCTCAAACCACCAGTTTGGGACACACTGAGGCTAAAGGCTGACTGCCCATGTGTTCCCTAGAGAGGAGGCGGTAACGCAGGAGATTAAGGCCTGGCAGGCTGCAGGGAAGTGGGTGAACTGACAATTACAAAGTCACAGGACGCCCGACTGCAACAGTTCCCAGAGCCTTACAGTGCAGCCAATCAGAGTGGGCTCTTGTGTTGTTCTCGCGAGAAGTCGCGTGGGTCTCATGTGGGGCCCTGGACCAGAGGTCGACCTCAGTGCAAGACGGGAAGGATGGCTGCCGGGGAGCGTGGGGCAGTACCGCTTTCCCTGTGACTTGCAGGGAAGGTCTCTTTTCTTCTCTTTTGTTGGCCCTAGCACTCTGCAGAGCGTGTATCTGTTTTCTTCTTACATTTAATAAATAAACCTCAGTAGCTTTTTGCATTTGTCTTGCAGTTCTTTGTTCAGGACAGGAAGAGCCTAGAAACCTCTTCTGGAAGGAGACTCCTTCCAGGTTAGGGGAGGTGACAGCGGGTGTTGAAACCAGGCAGAAATGTGAGTGTACCAGACACACGTAGATTAGGGAGATGATAAGATGGTGGATACACACGCGTACATCGTGATATATGTGTCTGGAATTCAGCCATCCAGTGAGCTGACTCCACAAATCAAGACTGCCCTGTCTTTATTGTTATTATTTTTTTAACCTCACTTTTGTCAACTTCCTCTTCTTTGACCTACAGATCATAAATTTCACCATATCTGGTGTCCAGTGCAGTGGACATACATGGAGGACAGCCTGGACTACATAGTGAGTCTGAAACCACTTGATACTGTACTGTGAGACCCTATCTCAAAAACAGAAGAAAAACAATGAAGGTATAAATGAGGTCCAGAATGTAAGATAGGTATTGTGAAATAGAAAATGTTCAAAGGAGAATGGGGGAGGGGCAGGGGAAAGTAAAAAAGGGAAAGAAAAAATTTAATGGCAAAAAGGAAAAACGGAAAGAAAGCTTATGTATATGGGGGTGGGGTTGAAGGGAGACAGGAAAATGGGAAAAAAATGAAAATCAAGATGTAACATGTACATTTACAAAGTCTCAATAAGCAATATGAGTATAACATACTCCAAAAATGTGCTAGTAAACTCAATAATGAAAAAAACCGAAATATACTATATCTGAAGCCTTTCGTTTTCTCTTTATAATTGACAGATAAAGTTAAGGCCATCTTTAATCTGTTCATGAAGTTTTATAAAAAATACAGTGAGCTGGTGTCACATACCTATAATCCCAGCACTTGGGAGGTTGAAGCAGGAGGATCATCAAGAATTTGAAGCCGACGTGGGGCTACATAGTGATTTCAAGTTCAATGTTAACTAGATGGCAAGACTGTGTATCAAAAATCATTGATATATTAAAAATATTACAGCAAGAGACAGTACCATGAATGCATGTCAAAATACTCCCCTGTCCCTGAACACTCATATCCCACCCTTCTGACCACCTTCTGAAGCCCTCTCAGCCCACGGTTAGGGGATCCTCCTGCCTCTGCCTCCTCAGTGCTGGAGTGTCCTGGTGTGCACCATAACACCCAGCTCAGCCTCCTCCTTAGGGTACTAGTCGTGCAAGATCAAGCCTGCCTTGATATGCCCTCCCAGTAATCCACTCCACCGAGGCTGAGTCCAGATTCAGTCCAATTCTGGGATCCTGGAGGCTAAGTCTTCAACACGGAGCTTGGGGACACAGCCTCACCCCACAAAGCTGTCCCTGCTGTACAGATGAGAAAGTGACAGGAGGACAGTGCCAGAGAAGAGCCAGTTGACCTGGAAACCACGGGGCAGAATTTAGATGTAAACCACTGGGTGGGGCAGGAATATAATAAAGAGCGTGCACAAAATACCTTTAAAATCCAGAAGAAGGAGACTAAACAGGCCAAGCGCACACGCATGCTAATGACCAGGGTCTTCATCAAAATGGTCAGTTATGTCTGGAACAGCCAATTTGAAGGGGCAGGAAAGGCTGTAACACATTTATAAAGCTGTCCCTCAATTACAGTGCTATGGTTCAAATTCTGTTTCTGGAGAGGGCAGCCCCCAGGCATGGAAACTCTCTAGCTGTAAAGACCAGCCTGTGAAGGCCTCTGACCCCAGTCCTCTGGAGACTGAGGCAGGAGGGTCTCTGAGGTGGAGGCCAGCCTAGGTTGTACAGTGAGACTCTGTCTCAAAAATAAAAAGAAAGAAAAAGGAAAAATCCCAAGTCAGTAAAATTAGCAGGAATATTCGCTGCAGTGTAAAATCTGATGGTCTGTCAGGTGCTCTTGTTCTTGTCTTTGTTCCTCTGCTCCTCCGCCTCTTGCAAGGTTGTCCCCTGGGACTCCCGGAGGAGTGAGTCAGGACGAGCCAGGGCCACACACCGCAGGGAGGTCGCCCGCTGACTCACGCGCCACAGACTTTCGTCTGGAAAAATCTCACATTGCTCAGATGTAGCGTGTCAGGGTTCCGTCCCACCCACGGCGACCAGCATGAGCACGGCATCGCGGGAAGGGCCCCCGGGCTCACGATGCTGCGCATTTCTCTCACCGACTGGTATTCTTCTGCTTAAAGGAAATATTTATAGCTTTATAATAAACAAGATTGCTGCATAGTGTTTTGTTAGTTGTTAAAATACTATTTTAAATTCAGTGTAAGTCTAATCCATCTTTCCACTATGCTAACCGCACAGCGTGGTTAGTGAGATGCCTTGTTTCCCGTTAGGAGTTGAGAGTGTGATTAAATTGTTGATAGCAAAAAGCTGTGCAAGTACGTTTTAAAAAATAGAAGAAGTAGTTGCAGGACTATTCTGCCATTTCTTCAGCCGTTAGGAGTTGGTGATTCCTTTCCAAATGGCCAAAAAAACCTACCTCTGCTGAGTAAACTTTTTATGTCATCTTATATTAGCTCAGTGGTTCCGGCGCCTGTCTTGCAAATGCAAGGGCGTGGGTTCCATGCCTGGTAACCACACACAACAATGCTGGGTGTGGAGACTCACGCCCACCAGCAATCAGTACCACATACTACAGTGATGGGCATAGTGGCTCATGCCTATAATCCTGGCACTGGGGAGGCAGAGGCAGGAGAACTGCTGTGATATGAGTTTGAGGCTGAGCTCAGGGCCAGCCTGAACTACAAAGCAAGACCCTGTCTCAAAAAAAAAAAAACCTGAAAAAAATCTGTTTCTATTTATTTAAAAAACACTTTTTTTATATTTACCCTTATCACTATTTAAATAATCATACAAGATAGTAAGGTATTTGAACGGTACTGTTGGTGTAAAAAAAGGTTCAATTTAAAAGAACATTTTTTACATTAAATGTTTATTTGAAATCAAATGATTTTGTATGTAAAGTTTAATAATATAAAAAAATTTCTGTTAGTGACATACAGATATAATAAAACCTGTGGAAGAAAGCACCTAGGGAAGTAGTCAGCTTCGTAACTGATTGATTGACAATTGCTTTTTGGTATTTTTGATACAAGGTCTTGTTTCAGAGGCCAGGCTGCCTGTACTGCTAAGTGATCCTCCTGCCTCATCCTCCAGAGTGCTAGGATTGTTCAAATGCACCACCACACTCAAGTTTGTTGTATTTTAAATGGAGGGAGAATAACAGCAGACAACCTGATAAGCCAGCCTTTTTATTTATTTTATTTTTATTTTTTATTTTTTTGAGACAGGATCTCACTTCGTAGTTCAGGCTGGCCCTGAGCTCAGCCTTGAACTCACAGCAATCCTTCCTCTGCCTCGAGTGCTGGGATTACAGGCGTGAGCCACCATGCCTTGCACTGTGGAATATGGTTCCGATTGCTGGTGGGCCTGAGTCTCCATGTCTGGCTTTGTTGTATGTGGTTATGGGGGATTGAACCCAGGTCCTTGCACTTGCAAGGCAGGCAATGGAACCACTGAGCTAAATCCCTGGCTCCAAGCCAGCCTTTTTAAATAAGCTGTGGTCCACTGTCTACAACTCTGTAACTCAGATTGTGCCTAAGATTTATAGGCTGGGGATGTAGCTCAGTGACGGGCAAACACAAAGCCCTAAGTTCAATTTCCAGTTCCAAAACAAAAATATGTTTAATGCCAATATCTCTTACCCTGTGCTCACTCCGAAGCCAATGTGTTTAGCCACATCTCCCAAACAAATTCAACAATACACTATTTATTTGTTTGTTTATTTGTATTATTGTCACTATGTAGCACAGGCTGGGCTCACACCCCTGGGGATCCTCCTGCCTCAGCTTCCCAAGTACAGTGATCACATTCATAGGCCCTTGCAACTAATTCTAATACAGATATTTTAAAGACACCTTCAAAAATTGAATCTAAGTTTTCTCCGTCCTTTTGTGCAGTAATATGACCAATCAAGATGAGTTTCAGTTGGAAACATGGAGCAATCTTTCCTGCAGTAGTTGTGGGTCCAGGAGCGAAGCATGTAAAACTCCACTGGTCTGAGTGCTGAACAGATTCACCCTGACAGGAGTCAGGCCCAAATCCGAGCTGTGTCCTGTGGCTGATGCCAGGGCTCCGTCACCCCTGGGCCGCTGCCCGGCCCGGTCGCGGTTTCCCCCAGAGGCCGGCACAGCACAGGCAGCGCTGACTCACCAGCTGCTGGCTGGAGGTCACAGCTTCGCTGCAGATAGCACGGCCAGGCCCAGCCAGGGCTGCCGACCGAAGGTTGCTTCGGGAAACACAGGAGTTTCACCTCTGCGTTGTCACTGCCGGCTGTTTCTGTAAGGTCTGTTTGAGCTGAAAACAGTGACACTGTGGCTTTCATAGTTAATGGCTCCGCAGTCACCGATTCTCAAGCCCTCCATCACCCCGTGTGAGCAAATAAAAGGCGCAAGAATTAGAGCTAATTTAGCCAGCTGTAGATGGGAACAGCTCAGACCCAGAAGGAAAAGTTTTGGGGGCTGAGGCCTGGGGGGGGCCCCAATCTCTCCCAGCTGGTGCACACGATCACTGGTCTGCTCTGGGATTGAGCAGAAGGCGAGATGGAGCAAATGTAAAGAATGGATTCTGCAGGCCTGGCGGAGCCCGCGTGGCCCGTGCACATCCGGGGCCCTGGCTTTGACACCTAGCCCTGGGGAGCTTCTGAGGGACCCCAGACTCTGTACTGTTCTGATCAACTTCCCATTCATCAGTCATAATTCCCTCCAAAATTTAAATCTAGATTTGCTCTTCTGGTATCTTTTATGTGTCTAAATGCTATTCCATCATTTTATTTTTTGTTCAGTTGTTTTGGTTCAGTTTGGGTGGGGTTTTTTGAGACAAGTCTTATTGTGTAGCTGAGGCTGATTTTGAACTCAGTGATCCTCCTGCCTCAGCCTCTCAAGCATTGGGCTGACAGGTGTGTGCCACCTTGCCTGGCGCAACTGTAGAATTTGAGGAAACTGCTCAGGACCCCACTGCTAGGAAGATGAAGTTCTGATCTTTTCTTGAGGTGGAACAGGGATCGAACTCAGGACCCTGAGCTTGCCAGGCAGGTGCAGCACCACT
>PVIR01022662.1:0-27950 GCA_004026965.1 Petromus typicus
GTTCAATTCCCCGGTAACCACATAACAATACTGGGTGTGGAGACCCACACCCAGCAGCAACCAGTACCACATACCACAGTGCCGGGCGTGGTGGCTCACGCCTGTCATCCCAGCACTCGGGAGGCAGAGGCAGGAGGATTGCTGTGATGTGAGTTTGAGGCTGAGCTCAGGGCCAGCCTGAACCACAAAGCGAGACCCTATCTCAAAAAAAAAAAAAAAAAAGAAAGAAAAGAAAATCACCAAAGCCACGAAGTGACTCTGCCCATTGTTCTATTTCCTTTTCCCTGTCAACAGGACCTCATAGAGGGTAGAGAGAGGGATGCCGGGCCCAGGAAATAAATTCTGATAGCTCTGCCCCAGGACAGGGATGCTGTGTCATTAGTCTTAGTCTTGGGAGAAGCAGAGAACTCAGGCTGGGCCTCAGGGCATCAATGGAAGACTTCCTTCCACGACACCTACAAGGAGTCCAGAAGCTCACACTGAATTGGGGAAGTCAGCCTGGCAATATTAATGGAATCATTTTTTTTTTTGGTGACAGATGGGAATCTCTTTAGACCTGTGACCTATCATCTGAGCCCACTGTTGTCATCTTCACACCAGGACTTAAAACAAAAGGGACTGATGGCATCTTGAACTCTTTGACCATTTTGATCATAATCTATTGACAGTAAAGTGGTTTTGTTTGTTTGGTTGGTTGGTTAGTTTTTGGTATGATACTGGGTTTGAACCTTTGCACTAAGTTAATTCTTAGCCCTTTTTCAAAATTTTGAGACAGATGTGGCTAAATTGTCCAGACTAGGCTAAATTTGCAATCTTCCTGCTGCAGCCTCTCATGGTGCAGATACAAAAATTGTTGTTAAAGGGGGATATGTCATGTGGGTTGCCAAACTCTAAAATGCATTCTGTTGGGGCCTTGTGTGCAATGGGTACTAAGAGCAGACTCTTAGATATCGTGTGCTGCCTATTGCTGGTGGAGTTCCCCTAAGGGACCTGGGCAGTGTTTTCCAGGGACATTCCTGTCTCTGATAGCATGCTGTCCCCATGTAGCCTCTGAACAGGTGTGCTGCAGGTGCTTCTGGGAAGCCTCGGGACTCGCTGGCTCAGTCCTTGTGGCATTCAGCCACGCTGCAGAACAAGAAGCCGGGGTGCGAAGCCTAGGGAGCCCCCTTCCGGTTTCCAGGACACCAGAAGATCCATGTCTCAAAGAAGCGGGTCTTTACCAAGTTCAATGTGAAAGAATCGACATGGAAGAGGCCCATTCCTGATGGCCGTAGGCTCAGATGCCTCCTTGGCCAGGGCAGGGCCTTCCACTGCGCTGCCTCTCTCTAGTCTCCCTTACCAGTAAATCCTGCTTTGGCCCTGGGATGCCGTTAGCTGGGGTGTGGCACTGGAGCTATGGCCATTGCCACGGGGATGCTGAAACAGTATGAAACAACCAATCAGTTGGTTTGTTACTTGAAATTGTCACTGTCCTTGTTAGGTCCTCTTGATAGAGCGGTCACCTACTCGCAGACCAAATACTCTGACGGGTCCATCTCCAGATGGGGGGATGGGACAGTAGTGGCTGCCACTTCTCAGACCTGAGA
This sequence comes from Petromus typicus, assembly GCA_004026965.1. Classification (NCBI taxonomy): domain Eukaryota; kingdom Metazoa; phylum Chordata; class Mammalia; order Rodentia; family Petromuridae; genus Petromus; species Petromus typicus. The sequence goes on from PVIR01022662.1 coordinate 1,587, forward strand.
TGGGCTCTAAAACTAGGTAAGTGGCTCCCACTTTGCTCCCTGAGCGTTCTGTTAAGAACCTTGTGCCAGGTATGGTAGTGCCTATAATCCTAGAATTCAGGACACTGAAGCAAGAGGACCACTTTGAGTTCGAGGCCAGCCTGGGCTGTATAGTCAGGTCAAGGCCAGCCTGAACTGCAGATACTCTGTTGAAGAAGGAGGAGGAGGAGGAGGAGGAGGAGGAGGAGAAGGAAGTACAAGAGGAGGAGGGGGAGAAGGAAGAGAGGCAGCTCTTGCGCGGTCAGGTTTGGTAGCACACATCTGTAATCCAACACTCTGGAAGACTGAGGCAAGAGAACTGCAAGTTTGAGCTCAGCCCGGCATCGTAGCCATTTAGAGTGAGATCAAGTCTCAAAATAACAAATAAGAGAGCTAGGGAAATAGCTCCTGTGAAGGCCCTGGGTTCAATCCTGGGTACTGCAAGGGAGCGAGGGAAGAAGGAGGGGAGGGAATGAGAGAAGGAGTGAGAGAGAGAAAAGGGGGGAAAGGGGAAGGAGAGAGATCAGAGGTGCTGTGCATGATAAACATTCCTAGTTAGGATTCTTCCACAATGGATAAGGTTTTATAAAGTTCTTTTTAAGTCTGAAAGTTACCTGGAGCCCTCCATAAACATTTATAACATTTATAACACAGTGGGGAAAGGATACGCTGGCCTAGGCTAGAGGTGGTGGTGCCTGCCTGTAATCATAGCACTTGGGAGGCTGAAGTAGGAGTGGGTTTGAGACCACCCTGGGCTACATAGTGAGTTCAAGGCCAGCCTGTACTACACAGGAGAGCCCATCTCAAAAAAAAAAAAAAAAAAAAGGCTGCTGTGAAACATTTTCATTTTAAAAATCATTTGCTAATAATTTCAAATTTCTACAAAAGTTTTGCAAATACAATAAAATAAAGAATATAAAAATCTTTAATCTCAACATATATACTCTTTATTTTCCCACACATGTCTGTGTGGATATATGATTTTTAAAATGATTTTTAGAGTCTATATATTTCCACTAAATGCTCCAATATATATTTCTTGAAAATAGGAATGTCTGTACATAACTCCAGTAAAATTACCATCAGCAGAGAGTATGTAACATTAACAGTGTTCTCTCATCTAGTTTACCATTCTAATTTTGTCATCAACCCAGTAATGTCCTAAAGGTTTTTTTCCCTTCAGTAGAGGATCCACATTAGGGCTAGGCCTTGCATTTTGTTGTCATGTCTTTCTCTCTCTCTCTTTTTCTTTTTTTTTTTTAGTTTTTTTGAGACAGGGTCTTGCTTTGTAGTTCAGACTCGTTCTGAACTCAGCAATCCTCCTGCCTCTGCCTCCCAAGTGCTGAGATTACAGGTGTGAGCCACCACGCCCGGCACTGTGGTATGTGGTGCTGATTGCTGGTAGGTGTGAGTCTCCACGCCAGTATTGTATGTGGTTGCCGGGGATCGAACCTGGGTCCTTGCGCTTGCAAGGCAGGTGCCGAAACCACTGAGCTAAATCCCTGGCCCTGTCCTATCTCTTATTTTTTTAGCCTCTTTTAATCTGAACTATTTCACAATCTCTCACTGTTTTCTGTGACACTGATTCCCCCTCTCCAGTGCTGAGGATCGAACCCTGGACCTCAGTGTGCAAGGCAAAGCACCAACATTTTGAAGACTGTTCTCACCCTTCTTCATCCTTTTAAAGAATCTTCCTCATTTTGGGTTCATCTGATGTTTCCTTGTATCAGCTGCAGATTCCTTATTCTCTACCTAGCATTTAGTCTTGAAGTACAAAAAGAAAGATCTAGGGCTGGGGGTGTAGCTGAGCTCACTTGCTTAACACACACGAGTCCCTGGGTTCCATTCCCATCACTGCGATGGATAAAAAACCCAGAGGGAGGTTTAACTTCAAGCAAAACCAAGCCGGTGCTCGGTCACCGTCACCTGGAGACTGTGCTTCTCCATCTCTTTTTCCTACTTTCTTCTCTGTTGACTTCATTCTATGGCAGGCTCTTTCTCCTCTTTCTCTTTTTTAAAGATTGATTTTATTGGTACATTTTATATACATGTTATGATCACAATCCACATTGAGAATTTGTACCAGTAATGATGCAACTTAATTATCATTTTCCCATTCCCCTGACCCCCTATAACCCCCATAAGCTGTTTCCTTTTTTTAATCATCAAATTTTTTCTTTCCCTTCTTTACTTTCCTCTACCCTCCTTTCCCTTTGAATATTTACTTACTATTTCACAATGCCTATCATACTTTCTTCCTTTCTCTCTCTCTCTTTTCTACGTTTATGCTATTCAAGATAATTGGGCTGGGCATTTAGCTCAACGGTTCTGGCACCTGCCTTATAAGCACAAGGTCCTGGGTTCAATCCCTAGTAACCACATACAACACCGGGCTTGGTGATTCATGCACACCAGCATTCAGTATCACATACCACAGTGCCGGACATGGTAGCTCATGCCTGTAATTCCAGCACTCAGGAGGCAGAGGCAGGAGGATTGCTGTGAGTCTGAGGCTTGCCTGGGCTACATAGTGAGCTCAGGGCCAAACTAAACTACAAATCGAGACCCTATCTCAGGTACATACACACACACACACACACACAATAATTGCCAGTAGCTGTAAGGTCCCAAATAACCAGCTCAACAACAGTAGTGGAAAAATAGCTCCTGCTTTCTGGTTATTCCAGCAAAAATCCTGGGGCAGGTTTTTATTGACTAAGACTGGGTCATGTGCTCATGACTGAACCAATCACTGTAGATGAGTGTAAAAATGATTTGTATGGGGCACTAGATGTTGTCTCTGCCTCCAAAGGCAGGAGATGGTGTTTGCCCTGGCATGTGTGTCTTGCAGCGTCCCTGTGAATGTTTAGCATCAGGGATTTGTTACAGCAACCAGACTTCTCACAGCTATGGGAGGAGGGGGAAGTGAAGGCCAAGAAGAGGATTTAAGAGGATGCCACAGAAGTGAAGCAGCCAAGGGAAGTTCATGCTGAGGGCTCTAGGAACCAGTGGCTCTGTGACGCTGTAGCCAAGTATGCTACTGGGCATGGGCCTGAGCCAGCTTTGGTCAGCAGGGCCAGCAGTCAGGGAAAAGAGCTAGAAAGAGCACAGTGGAGAACAGACAATTAAAACCCACCAATCATGGAAACAGGTGACTACAACCCAGCATGATAAGTATTTTCACTGAAGAGGGCCCAGGTTGCAAGGGAAGTCCCAAGGGAACAAGGAGCTCAGGCTAGAAATCCAAGGAGCCCTCAGAAAAGATGACATTGAGACCTGAAGGGTGAGGAAGCAGCCAGCTGAAGTGGGGGGAGGGGGAAGGGGAAAGAGAGAGAGAGAGAGAGAGAGAGAGAGAGAGAGAAACATGTATAAGCAAAAGCTCAGACATGATGTAGGATATTTGAAAACTAAAAGTTCAGTTTGGCTGGGATCTAGGTAGAAGTCAGGGAAGATATTTGACCAACAGAGGCCAAATCTTTGCAAGTCTTTATTTATGAGTTTCAACTCTGATCTAAGAGCCATAGGGAGCCACGGAAGGATCTGAAGCAAGAGAGAGGCTATCACAAGCGATAGCAAGCTGGAGACGGATTCTCCTCGAGCTTCCTTTCCATTCCTTCTGGCAGGCAGCCTGGAGAACAGAGCACTGGGAATGGGGCTTCACTGGGGGTAAGATTTTCAGCTGCAGTGGTTGTAGGTCACAGGGCAGTTCTAGTCAGTCAGGGAAGCTGATGCCCAGGTGGAGCAGGAAGCGGAGGTTGGAGGCCTGTCATGCCTGTGAAAGATGAAGACCAGACTAAGCAGCATTGGGGGGGCGAGTAGCCTGTTGTGCAGAGCTGACAGGGTTTGCACCCCCCCTGGGCAGCCTTGGAGCAAAGGCTGTATAGGGAGAGGTCCTGTGCGGGGCAGAGCCAGCCAGGTCACTGTCCCCCACAGACTCCACATTGCCCCAGCGTCTACCCAACAACAGGCCTCATATCGAGAGTAAGGCCGCGGGGTCCCAGAGGTGCTGTGTCCTCTGCAGGGAAATCACAGTTCTTCCCTAATACTTGGCTCCTCTAGGGTTGCCACCAGGTGCCTAGCGTCTGGCCTGGCTGTGCTCGAAAAGTCAGTTGGGAGGTGACAAAACCATCTTACCCCAGACAAGGGACAGGGTTGTCATAGAGTTAGGAAAGAATTGACAGATTTAGCTCAGATCAGACTGACTGACTGAATTTTGGTACACAGGATCAAACTCGGGACCTGATGCTTGCAAGGCAGATACCGGAACCACTGAGCTAAATCCCTCCTCTTTTTTGAGACAGCATCTCACTATGTACCTGGACTGGCCTTCAACTCACAACAATCTTCTTGCTTCAGCCTCCTGGCTGCTGGGATTTCAGGAGTGACCCACCACATCTGATTTCAATTAAAAAACTGACTCTTGCCCCATGGTGGCTCATGCCTGTAATCCCTGCACTTAGGAGGCAGAGGCAGGAGGACTGCTGTGAGTTTGAGGCTAGCCTGGGCTACATAGTGAGCTAAGGGACAGCCTGAACTACAAAGCGAGACCCTGTCTCGAAAAAAAAAAAAAAAAATTGGCCCTTTATCCTAACATATAGAATATTTTCAGTATAGCAAAATTAGAAATTATGTACATGCATAAAGAACAGGAAAATTCATCCTAATTCTCCCACCATTGATAAAGATGACATTAATGAAGACAATAAGAGCTCACACTTACACAGAGGTGATTACAAGAGGCACCGTGCTAAACAATTCATACCTATGATCTCATTTAATCCTGGCTCTGCCTCTTGGGTGATGACTTGGCTGCTCCATGGCTCCAATTGTTTATTTGCCTAATGGGATTACAGCTGCAGCTACCACGAGAGATTGTTCTGGAGATTCAACAAATTAATCCATGTGAAGTGCTTGGCACATTGCCTGACTCCAGGAAATGCTAAAAAATATTAGCCACTAGTTTCATTATACATCTTCATTCCTTTATCTATAATTCTGAAATTAAACTAGGTAGGTTGGCTCCTACCTGTAATCCTAGCAGTTCAGGGAGCTGAACTAGGAGGATCACAAGTTCAAGCCCAGCCTGGGTAACTCAGTGACTTAGTGATAACTTATCTCAAAATAAAAAAATTTAAAAGAGTTGGGGGAAATAGCTTAGTATGAAGATAGAAGTTTCAATCCCCAGCCCTGTAAAATAAATTTAATATAAAAATGGTTAGATAGACATGCTGGTACATACTTTACACTCCCAGGACTCAAGAGGCTGTGGCAGGAGGATCACCATGAGTTCAAGGCCAGCCTGGACTACATAGCAAGACTTTGTCAAAAAATAAACAAAAAAATCCCATATAATTCTGAAATTAAAACAACAACAACAACAACAAAAACGACTATGAAAACCAAATTTTTCAAAAGTCTGGCACCAGCACTCACTTAGGAGCGAATTCTGACCTGAGCCTCTAATTATTTATACTCTAGTCCAGCAGTGGCGAACCTATGGCACGTGTGCTGCAGCAGGCTGCTTGTATCATTGGAAGCTCTAATAGGTTCACCATCCCTCTGATGAACTCACATACTGTGAATATTTATGCATTTCATAGCAATTTTTGTTTGTTTTGATTTGGTTTTCTTGAAACAAGAAACTGTTCACTGTGTGTTCCAGGATGGGCTTTTAACTCACTATGTAGTCCAAGCTGGCCTCAACTCAGCAATTCTCCTGCCTCAGCCTCCCAAGTGCTGGGAACACAGATGTGCACCATCACATCCAGCTCATAACAATGCTTTTGATTATGGAATACCATAGAACATAGGTCATATAAACCACATTACTTTTCTAAAATCTAAAACTTTCTATATTTGGAAACGATGACTTCAGAGAAGAGACTTTGTCGGTGCCCATCATGGCACCACAGTAATCCCATTTTATAGATACAGAGACTGAGGAGGTGAAAGACTGAGAATCTGAAGTGGGACAAGCTGATTCCAGAGCTTGCTTGGAGAGAATTTTTGTTCGTTTTGTTTTTTTCAAATTGGGTTTCACTACATAGTACATGCTGGTCTCATACTCACTATATAGCCCAGCTGGCCTAAAGCTAGTGATCTTCCTGCCTCAGCCTCCCTCAGTACCAGAATTGCAGGCATGCACCACTACAACTGGAGGGAAACTTTTTAAAAGTAGTTTTCTTTATCATGAGACTCCCCCGAGCCTCTGATCTGTGATATATTCTGCAAATATGCAGGTGGGGACCCTAGACTGTGGTCTCCCCCAGACACAAGCACCATGGATGTCAGAGGTGTTTTTCTTGGCAGCTCTCCCAGCACTAAACGCATGAAATCCAGGGAGCCCCTTTGGGCAGGATGGAGGCAGGATTGAAAGATGGGGGGTGGTAGACGGGAGGAAGTGTGAAGAAGCAAATGGATGCCAGGCAGCCGGGGAATCCCTGATGCTTCCTATCCTGCCACACAGTGAGTGTGACCTTGAGAAAACTCCTTCCTCCTCTGGAACCTCAATGTCCTGTAAAACAAACGAGAAGACCATCTTTGAGGTCCTTAGCGGCCCGCCACATTTCCTCCACCTTCTTTGAAGAGGAGGCAGCGGGCCGACACATTGAAGCCGACATGTAAAAGAACTTCAAGGCGTTATTGCTGGCGCCAGGGTGCCCTTCCTGGAAATCCTTTGAAACATCAGGTTGAGTTGGGTGAGCTGCTTGGCCTTGGCAGAGTGGGCAGGAAGAATCTGCCTGTCCCTCGAGCTCCGCATGGGATGTGAGTGCTGGATCACTCCCCTCCCGTTAGTGACAAAACTCCTCAGTGACATTTCTTTCTTCACTTTCCCAACAGCTTCTCAGAGATTATTTCAACAGGGGTCAGGCTTGCCAGATTAAATGTATTCATTTCACCTGTAATTACAGGCACACACCTTTGACTCCAGCACCCGGGAGGCTGAGGCAGGAGGATCACCATGAGTCCAAGGCCACCCTGGACTACGTAGCGAGTTCAAGGCCAGATTGAACTATATAGCAAGAATTAGCGTGGCTGGGGATTTAGCTCAATGGTTCTGGTGCCTGTCTCGCAAGTGCAAGGGCCGGGGTTCGATACCTGGTTAACCATATACAATACTGGGTGTGGAGACTCACAGTCAGCAGCAACCAGTACCACATACCTCAGTACCGGGTGTGGTGGCTCACACCTGTAATCCCAGCACTCAGGAGGCAGAGTCAGGAGGATTGCTGTGATGTGAATTAGAGGCTGAGCTCAGGGCCAGCCTGAATCACAAAGCGAGACCCTGTCTCAAAAAAAGAAAAAAGAATTAGTTATTCCATGCCCTTAAAAGAAAGGCAAATGCAATTGATTCACTGACTTCTGTTTGGTTCTTGTTTTTGTGGTAACAGTGATCAAACTTGGTACCTTGAACTTGCCAGGCAGGTACAGAACCACTGAGCTACATTCCAGCCCTGTTCTACTGACTTTTAAAGTTTTATTACCTAGTTTTCGTAATTGTGAAAGCTGGACAAGAGAAACAGTTTAAGTGCAGTAACCAGGAAAAATAAGCCTATCTCCCTGTGTGTGTTCCGCATTATCCCTAGGCCAGTAGGTGTCCTTGCCAGAAACTCGGTATTGTCAGCAACACACTGTATGTACTGCAGGAGCAGGAGGGCGGCAAGCACAAAGCCACAGGTAACCTGTAAGCCCATATTTCCTACGAAGTGAGTTCTTTAGAGAAGCGTGGTAACACCGAAGATCCAGATTCTTTGTCACTCTGCTCTGGTGCCCTCAGCAGTGTCTTTTGTGTCTCAATACTGGCTGGGCCAGGACAGAAGCAGCCAGAGTATTTCAAACCCTTCCCAGGCTGGGACAACAGGGATCAAACCCTCCCTAGGAATGGGACGCATGTCGAGCTGTTTGCCTCCAGCCCACCAAACCACGCTGAGTGGGTTTCCAGCTCAGCCCACAGCCCACCCTCAGCTGACCTCTGCCCTTAGCTCCCCAGTGCCACCTGCTACCAGCACAGGGATTGGAAAGTTCACCAGATAGTGGTATAACCAGTGACCACAGCCAGGTATGGTGGCATACCTCTATAATCCTAGCACTGGGAAGGCTGAGGCAGGAAGATTACCATGAGTTTAAGACCATTTTAGGCTACATAGTGAGTTTAAGGCCAGCCTGTACTCCATAACAAGACCCTGTTTTAAAAAAAAGGCTATTTAGGAATGGAAGAACAAAAAAACCCCTAGTACAAAAGAACAAAAAACAACAACAACAAAAACCTTAATGTCAAATCTCTTTTAAAAAATCTCAAAAAGCTCTCACCAATGACTTCTGAAACACCTCCCCTTCACAGCTGTCCAGGAGCCTGTAACCTTGAGGACACTGCTGAGACTTTGGACACGACAATAAGACAAGGTCTGAGCCTGAGCTTCCCTCATTGGTGGGGAGATTCTTGGATTTGCAGGAAGGTGGAACAAGCTGATGGATCAGATGGGACAAGTGGGTGAAAAAGAGAGATCTGAAGCAATTGGCTTGAGCAACTAGGTGTTGAGTTAAAGAGAAATAAATGTGGGAGAGTCTGGAATCACATGTTTGATTCTGTTAAATTTGAGATTTTTTTTTTTTTTTTTTGAGACAGGGTCTTACTTTGTAGTTCATGCTGGTCCTGAACTCACTATGTAGCCCAAGCTCGCCTCAAACTCAGCAATCCTCCTGCCTCTGCCTCCCAAGTGCTGGTATTACAGGCATAGTCACCACACCCAGTGAATTCTGAGATTCTTATTTGTAATAAGTAGCAGTTGTACATACAAGCCAGGTATTTATTTTCATTTTTCAGTTTATAGAAACAAGATCTTGCTGTGTAGTTCACACTGATCTTGAACGCATAGTAATCTTCCCACTTCAGCCTCTCCAAGGCAGAAAGGTTATACCTGTCTGGAGGCCACACCCCAGATGGCAGCTCTGGCAGATCTGTGCAGACCCCCTAGAGCTGCCACGTGGCCCAAGGGAGGCCTGGGCCCGGAGTCCAAGCTCCTTTTAGCAGACTCTTTCTCTTAAAGGAGCTAGAAGGAAAGACAGTCCCTTTAGAGTCAATGTTGTTGTCATCTGCTTCTGCCTGGCGGACCCCTCAGTGTGGCAGTTATCGGTACCCAACTAGACTCCAGCTTGAGTAAACCCTTCATGCTCTCTGCTGTGGAATCCAATCGCTGACTAGAGATTCAAGTGAAAATGGTCCTACTGGTCCCCTGACCACATACCTGTGCTTCTTTACTTAGGCCTAGAGCTGCTTAGAATTCCAAAGAGGTCTGGATTCCAACTTCCAGAAAGAGCACTTCTGTTCTGGTCTCTTACTTTTTTCTCTTTTTTTTTTGAGACTGGATCACACTTTGTAATTCGGACTGACTTGAACTCATAATGTAAATCTGGGCTGGCCTCAAACTCGAGGCAACCGGCCCCTGCCTCAGCCCCTTGTACCACCACACCCGGCCTCTTCTCTTCTCTTCTTGTTCCTGGTGTTCAAGCAAAACTGATTCCATCTCTACCTGGCTCAATCATAGCCTTTATCCCCACGCCCACAGTGATTGGTTGAGAGATGGGCACGTGACCCTATTAGACCCAAAGAGAATTCGTTTTTTGGAGGACTCCATGTGGAAACCAATGAGAAGATAGGATCTCTCCGCCCTGCAATTGCTGGAGGAAGGGACGGTCTTTTTGTTCCTGGTATGTGTGATGGGACTTAGTCATTGGGGAGCAGAACAGGAGAAAGGGAATGGCCCAGGAGTGACATTCTAGCCCTTGGATACAGCCGTTGCTGGCAGCTGGCCCTCATCGCTGTGTTTTTAATTAAGTGAGCCAATCACTTTCTCTTTTGGCTGAAACTGAATTTAGCAGGTTTCTGTCACCGTGGAAGCGCTCCTGACTCATGCTACTCATAGTGTGCTTTCCTTTTCACTGGAGCGAGTTTGACCGGGACCTGGAGGTCCACTGCAATGACCACTCTTCTACTCCATTCCTTTGATTCTGTGGATTCCGGGTTTTTGGCCTAGGTTCCTTTTTCCGGCTCTTTTGAGAATTGCCTGGGGAAAGAGAAGTGGAAATTCCTGCTAGTGCAGTATTTACAGTTTTCATCAGACCTGTCCTCCTGAGGAAGGAATTCTAAGTGGGCCACGTTGGGATTCAGTTCAAGGTCAGCAGTGAGGTCAGGGTCAACGAAACCAGAGCTGGACAGATGAGTGATGGATGCCAAAGCTGGTGACGTGACATGCCCACATTACCTAGCCAGCAAGCATGGAGCTAGGGCTTGGACCTGCTCTCTGGGACCTCATGGCCCGTCCTTCAGCCACTTGCCTAGCAGTAATAGCACCTCCATACCCGACCATCAGCCTTCCTGACATGATCACAAGTCCCTATGTTACCTTTTTTTTTTTGTTCCTTTGGAGTCAGGATCTTGCTATGTAGCCCCCAGGCTAGGCTTGAACTTGCAAAGATTCTCCTGCCTCAGTGTTGCTGATTACAGGCAGGTGCCCTCACACCCCTGCTTACTCTGACCTGCAAATTCCAATTCTGAGTTTTGGTACTTCATAGCCCTGAGAGTGGAAAACTGGAGCAAATTTACATACCTTTAATGGAAATTTAGATAAAATATGATATGATAAACGGGCTGTGGTGGTGCATAACTGTAATCCCAGCACTCAGGAGGCGGAGGTGGAATTATTGCCCTGAATTTGAGGCTAGCCCAGGCTATTGTGAGTTCAAGGCCAGTGTGTACTACAAAGTGAGACCATGTATTTTTAAAAAATTTTTTATTTATTTTTTTTTTTGAGATAGGATCTCACTTTGTAGTTCAGGCTGTCCTTGAGCTTACTATGTAGCCCAGGTGAGCCTTGAGCTCATAGCAATCCTCCTGCCTCTGCCTCCCGAGTGCTGGGATTACAGATGTGAGCCACCATGCCCGGCACCATGTATTTTTAAAAAAATGATAAATGTAGTTCAGGCCACTGTCTTTTTAATGTTTTGAGACAGGTTGTGGCTAAAATGCCCAGGCTGGTTTTGAACTTGTGACCCTCCTGCCTTGGCCTACAGAGCTGCTGAGATTACAAGCATGTGGTCCCTAAACCAGATTTATGCTCATTTGTTTTCTTTGCTCCATACCAGCAAAGTTGAATAGATGCAGCCGATGCCTCCATAAAGTCTAAAATAGTTATTATGAGGCTCTTTACCAAAAACGTTTGCTAAACCCTATTTCATTTGACTCTTGAAAGTTTTATCCTCTTTCCACTAATTCATTCTTATATGCTATTTTTATTCTCATTCTACCACTGAGAAAACTGAGTCTCAGAGAGGTCACACTGTGCCGAGGGTCACACAGAAAAATCTAGGATTAGGCCTGGAGCATCCAGGCCTGTGTTCAGGGATTAACCCCTGGGCTCACGTTTCCTCCTTTGTTCTCTTTGCCTGCCGCTCGTGGGACACCCAGGGGCCCATCTATCTGTGAGCCTGTGACCTGGCACAGGGAGTCCCGAGCAGGGCCAGGCACTGCAGTGTCTCCTCAGATGGCCTCGCAGGGCACCTTGCCAGGCCCTTTTTTCCTGCGGGCCCAGCCTGGCTCACACAGGCTGCTCTGTGCAGCCTGGGCTGGAGGTCTCTCTGGCCAGCAGTGTTGGATTACCCCGGTGACATTCAATTGTTCCTGAGAGACAGGGCCGTTTTTGGCAGCTGCAGGACCTGGTTCCAGGAAGACCAGCCTGACTCCTTTCCTGTTTGCTTCCAATCAGCGAGCTGGCTGGTATCACTTCCCACCAGGTTACATAATGCAGCGGTTTCTCTCTTTCTCTTCTTTCTCACTGTCGGTCTCTGCAGCACTCTGAGCTTATCAGTGGCCAGAGAGAGAGAGAGACGGAACCTGGGCACGGAGGGCGACCACCCAGGAGTTTATTGCTTCCAAGAAGACCAGCTGCAAAGGCTCCAGGGAAACATGTCTGACCCTAGAAGAGGAGCCCAGAGCCTCCGCCCTGAAAATAGATCCCTGAGGTGTCAGCTGGCTCTGTCCGTGAAGGCCCAGGTGTGACGTGAGCACAGCCCCTGTGCAGGCTAGTGTGGCAGAAACTAGGAGAACAGGAAGTGGACTTTGGCGCAGATGCTGGGTTCAGGTCCTGCCTGTCATTTACTGGCTGCGTAATGTTGAACAGAATTCTAAACCTGAGACTCTGTTTGTGCAACTGTACTATGGAGGCAGAATTCAGGGCTCTCTTTTTCAACTGTAACAAGAAATTATTTTAAGTTCTATCCCCGGTACCACCACCAAAAAAAAAGAAAAGAAATCATTTAAACTGGGCCTGGTAGGGCCAGGGAGTTAGCTCAGTGGTTCCGGCGCCTGTCTTGCAAGCGCGAGGGCCCAGGTTCGATCCCTGGTGACCACATACAATACTGGGCGTGGAGACTCACCCCAGCAGCAAGCAGTACCACATACCACAGTGCCGGGCGTGGTGGCTCATGCCTGTAATCCCAGCACTCGGGAGGCAGAGGCAAGAGGATTGCTGTGATGTGAGTGGGAGGCTGAGCTCAGGGCCAGCCTGAACCACAAAGCGAGACCCTGTCTCAAAAAAACCTAAAAAAAAAAAACAAAAAAACAAAAAAACAAAACTGGGCCTGGTAGTTTGTCCCTGTAATACAATCCTAATACTGTAGGAGGCTGAGACAACTAGATCACAAATTTGAACCCATCCTGTACAATTTAGTGACTCAGCAAGATCCTGTCTTTAAAAAGGAGGGGGCCAAGGATGGAGCTTAGTGTGAAGGTCCTGGTTCAGCCTCTACTACCACAAAATAAACAAACAGATAAATAAATAAAATTAAATAAAAGTAAAAGATAAAAATGACTGGCACTGGGTTCAGCGCTGCCTGGATTCAGTACCTAGTACAAAAATAAGCTAAATTATTTGGTGTACATAAAGGGCCTAGAACAACGAGTGGCACATAATACAGACTCAATAAATGTGAACAATTATTACTATTATTAAAATAGTAACTACTATTAGTACAGGCTGAGCATTCCTAATCCCAAAAGGTGAAATCTGAGATACTCTAAAATCCAAAAAATTTTGAGCATACACTTGTCATTTCAGGTTAGGGGTGTTCCACTGGTAAATCCAATTCCCAAAAGCAAACAGTCCAAAATCAGAAACCCTTGTGGTCCCAAGCATTTCAGGTAAAGGATGCTTGACCTTTGTTAACCAGAGAGAAAATGTCAAACATGTGCCAATGAAGCCTGAATAGAAATATCCATCACAGCTCTATTTTTAATACACACAAATTGAAAGTCATCTAAACAAGTATCACTCAATAGGGAACAGCGAAGAAAATCATGGCCAGGTCCATACTATGGAATTCTGAGCAGCAGTTAAAAAGAATGAGAAAGAGCTATATGGGCCAACATAAAAAAGACTTCCATAATGCAGTGTCCAGTGAAAAAAAGGAAGGAAATGGATGCATAGAACATGAAAATTTATGTAAAATACAATAGTGCAAATTAGTCCACAAGCGTACACACACATGCAAACACACAAGGCAGAGCATCTAGGGCAGCTCTGTCAAACACAGCTGGCACTAGCCCCCATGTGGCTATTTACATTTAAATGCAAATTAATCAAAACTGAATAAAATCTTAAACTGAGTTCCTCACTTCCATCAGCCACTGCTCAAGTGCAGCTGGTCGCCGGCAGAGCAGCCAGTGCAGACTCAGGAGGTCTCTGTCATTCTGGAACATTCTAGCAGATGGGACTGATCTAGATTGATCAAACAAAACAAAACTGATAACAGCAGTTACTTTGGCATGGGCTTGGGGAAGACAAGGGCTACCTGCCGACTGCCCATCCTCCTGGGGGAGGTGACAGGGTGACCATTAAAGACATTTATTCCTCTTATCTGCATTTTATTTCAGATGAGGGGAGCTCCTTGCTTGTATAATTTAAACTCTATAAAAAGAAACACAGGGCTGGGGATATAGCTTAAGGGCACAGTGTGCTCCTGGCAAGCATGAGGTCTTGAGTTCAATCCCTGGTACCCACAAATAAATAAACAACAATAACAATAATAAATGACATATTTTAAAAACATTTTTTTAAAAAAGGAACTATATGGGGCCGGGGAGTTAGCTCAGTGGTTCCAGCGCCTGTCTTGCAAGCCCAAGGACCCGGGTTCGATTCCCGGTATCCACATACAATACTGGTTGTGGAGATTCACGCCCAGCAGCAATCAGTACCACATACCACAGTGCCAGGCGTGCTGGCTCACGCCTGCAATCGCAGCACTCGGGAGGCAGAGGCAGGAGGATTGCTGTGATGTGAGTTGGAGGCTGAGGTCAGGGCTAGCCAGAACCACAAAGTGAGACTCTGTCTCGAAAAACCTTAAAAAATAAATAAATAAATAAATAAGGAAACATACATAGCCAGGCCTGGATTTCTATCTAATACTCATGACATCATTTCTTTCTTTCTCATTTTTTTCTGGTTCTGAGGCTTGAACCAAGGACCTTTGCAATGCACTATGCACCAAACCTTTTTTATTTTGAAAAAGGGTCTCTCTAAATTGCCCAGGCTGGATTTGAACTCGTCTCAGCTTCTGAAAGTGCTGTCATGGCAAGCATGTTCCACCATGCCCAACTTCAAATAAAGTTTAAAAAAGGAGGGGGATGTAGGTTAGTGTGGAGACCTTGGATTCATTGAGAGAGAGAGAGAGAGAGGGCTCCAGGGAAAGATGTCATAGAGAGCAAGGAAGCATACCTTGTAGACTAAGGGAACCAATGTGGTCATGTGACTGAGAGAAGAAACACTAGAAACCAGGTGTGGTGGTGCATACCTGTCAACCCAACACTCAGGAGGCTGAGGCAGGAGGATCACTCTGTGTTTGAGGCCAGACTGGACTACAGAGTAAGTTCCAGTCCAGCCTGGACTACATAGCAGGACTCAAAAAGAAAGAAAGAAAATAGTAGAGGAGGAATGAGAAGTGAGCAGGGCCAGCCCACACAGAGTTCACCCACAGCCTGTAAAGGTGTTGGGTTTTCTTCTGGGGCAGTGGGCAGCTATCGAAGGCCTTGGAGGGGAGGAAGAGCGCATTGGGATGTGCTTTTTCCCATTGTACTCTGTCTTTCCAGGGATCACTCTGCCTGTCGAAACTCTGCCCAGAAGAGATCCTGTCTCTCCTCAGTCACTCCCTCCTTCAAGGAAAAGGCACATCTGCAGGTGGAGGTACAGACACAAAACCACAGCGTGCGTGGTCTCCCGAAGAGAGACAAAGGCTCTTCTGTGGTCATTCACCAACCTCTCTAGGAAAACCTGGAGGGTTTTTTTGTCCTTGATTTTCAGATGGGGTCTCACTTTGTAGCTCAGGCTGGACTTGGAACTCACAGTGATCCTCCTGCCTGTGTCTCCCCAGTGCTGAGATTACAAGTGTGTACCACCACACCCAGCAGTGCGGGGTTTATACAGTGGAGTACTACTCTGCCCAAAAGATGGATGAGTCTGAGACATTTCCGGGTAAGTGGAGGCACCTGGAGACCAAACTCTGAAGTGAAATAAATTAGACACAGGTGTGTAAATGCCACATTGTTTCTCTGAGATGAGAAACCAAAAGTGTAAATGAGGACCAAAATACAGAATAGACATTGTGTCTATTCCCATTCTCCAGTGGGAAGAGCAGCTAGGGAGGAAGGCTGGAGAAAGGAAGGAAGGGAAAAGAAAAATGAGAAAAGGAAGAAATGTAAACAAAGCTTTTGTAAGTAAGAAGAGGATGATGGAGGGGAGAGGAATGGAAAAAAAAAAGAATCAAGCTATATCATGTGTAGGTACAAATTCCCTCTGGTGACTGTGATCATTATGTATATCAAAAATGTGCCAGTAAGTTTAATTAAAGAAAAAAATAACCAAGGAAGTCTGGTAGGACAGTTTAAATCTTGGCACGAGGATAAGTGGATTTTTGACAGAAAAACCATAGTGAATGCCTTGACTGCATGTGGGAGAAGCCAAAGAGGAACTCCGGATCCGAGTGCTCCCTCTGCCTTCTTCACTAGCCTGTTTTTACTCCACAGAGAGCACCTGTTTTCTTTTTTGAGACAGGGTCTCGCTTTGTGGTTCAGGATGGCCCTGAGCTCAGCCTCCAGCTCACATCACAGCAATCCTCCTGCCTCTGCCTCCCGAGTGCTGGGATGACAGGCGTGAGCCACCACGCCCGGCACTGTATGTGGTACTGGTTGCTGCTGGGGTGAGTCTCCACACCCAGTATGGTATGTGGTTACCGAGGATCAAACCCGGGTCCTTGCGCTTGGAAGACAGGCGCCGGAACCACTGAGCCAAATCCCCGGCCCAGCACTTCTTTTCTATGTTTTCATAAACATACATTCCCCACTACGTTTTCTGTCTCTTTGCCAATTCTTTGTTCAGGACACCAGGAACCTAGAAAGAATTTCCCCTGGGAACTACATGCTGGTAACATTTATAGCAAGTCAGCCAGGCAGTAAGTAGATCCCCTTTCGGAGGAAACTTGTTTTTTCCTTTTCTTTTCTCTTTTCTTTCCTGTTGTTGCTGTTGTTGTTTTTGGTCACTTATTACAGCTATGAGTCAGTTAAGAGCTTCCGTAGGCCCTGGCACGAGCCCAGTCACGGAACCAACAATTTTAGGTTCCGGGCAAGAAACTCTATGCATCCTGCAGGTTCCATATGTGTGAGACTTAAAGTTTAATATGTCTCTTTTGCTCCCAAATTATTCTTCCTAATACTTTATTCAGTTTCTTGTTGCTTTGGGGGGGGAAGCTGTCCTACCTTGGTCTCCCACTCTGGCCAGCTGTTTTTGAGCTCACCAGTATAAAAGTTATTTGCGCTTCCCCCGTGTGTCCTTTGCCCTCCAAATGTCCTTAGGGAATTGTGCTCTTGGGCCTCTTTTCCTTACCTAACACCTCAAGGACCCATCCCAATTCACATTTCCACCACATTTCCCAACAGTCTGGTGAGGGGGACTCCAGGAAATCTGAGAGGAGAGATCTGGTCTTCACCTTCAGAGAACTCAGCAGTGGGTTCTGGTAGCACAGTCCGAGTTTCATGGGGAGTGGCGTGTTATAGATGTACATGTGAAATCCCTCATTTAAAATGGGCTTTTGAAAGTTTATTCCAGTGATCAGAAACTAAAATCAGGGAGATTCTAGCAGCTAGTGGAGAAAAGCCAAGCTTAGCACATCTGTGTGTGGACGGGCTGACACTGGGAAAGAGAAATAGCAGCAGCTGCTGGGAGAGAGATGTTAGCAACTAAGCGGGAAAGAATTCGGCCTAGAGAGGTATGCGAGGTGCTGAGGAGTCTGGGGTGAAACATTTATGACTGAGCCCAGGGACTGTCCACGCAGGTGTGCGGATAATCACTGAACTTTTTGGGTGCCGGGGAGACTGTCTTTTGTTTACTGAGAAATAGCCTGTTGTTCGCTCAAAGTGGCCTATTTGCTTGGCTTATCTGCTTGTGCATTCACTTAGGCTGGGCCTGATACCCAGAGCTCAACAAGTGCTCATCCTTCTCTGGGGACCCCTCTGGAAGGACCACAGACCTAGTCTTCACTTTCTTTTTTTTTTTTTTTTTTTTGAGACAGGGTCTCACTTTGTGGTTCAGGCTGGCCCAGAGCTCAGCCTCCAACTCGTATCACAGCAATCCTCCTGCCTCTGCCTCCCGAGTGCGGGGATTACAGGTGTGAGCCACCACGCCTGGCACTGTGGTATGTGGTACTGGTTGCTGCTGGGCATGAGTCACCACACACAGTATGGTGTGTGGTTACCGGGGATCGAACCTGGGCCCTTGCGCTTGCAAGACAGGCGCCGGAACCACTGAGCTAACTCCCGGCCCTTCACTTTCTCTTCATAGGTGCCACAAAACATGGTAGGAAACACCAGGCTCATACCACCAACCCCACCATTAGTCTGTAGTGTGATCTAGAAAATGGCTAGGAATGTCTACAGACTGGCAGTCTGAATTATAATATTCTCCTGTTAGATGGTTTTTTGAGACAGGGTCTCACTTTGTAGTTCAAGCTGGCCCCGAACTCACTATGCAGCCCAGGCCAGCCTCAAACTCACAGCAATCCTTCTGCCTCTGCCTCTCAAGTGCTGGGATTATAGGTGTTAACCACCGTGCTCCACATTGTGGTATGTGGTTAGCAAGGATTAAACTTGGGACCTTGTGTTTGTCAGGCAAATGCCAGAACCACAGAGCTAAATCCTCGGCCTGGGTTAGATGTTTTTTGTAAGAGGCAAGGAAAGTGGTCTGAAACCCTTTATAGTCAAACTTTTGTGGCTTTTTCCAGAAACTACCCCTCTGGCCGAAGGTGCATAATTTCAAAAAAGACCCCTGTGCCTCACACCCTCTTTGCATTTCCTTTCACTGGTGTGACCCACTGATCCCAACCATACCTTCACCTTAATCTTTCCCTGTTGCTCTGTTTGGTGATCCAGTTTAGGACCTTGTGCTTGCTTGCAAGGCAGGCAGCAGCAGTGCCACTGAGCTAAATCCCAAGCCTATACATCCAATTCTTTGTCACACATCAGCACCTAGAAACCTGTCCCAGGCCCTTAATCTCTGGTAACAGTCACCTTTAGGATGAGGAGGGACCGGAAAGAAGAGAGAAAATGAGGCAGATGGCAAAAGACGTGAGGCCTGCAGAACCACTGCTGAGGGACTGCAGGCCATTGGACTCTTATGGATCTTACTCTGAATAAAGATGGGAAAGTGCTGGGGATTTAGCTCAGTGGTTCCGGCACCTGTCTTACAAGCCCAAGGACCCGGGTTCGATCCCTGATATAACCATATACAGCACTGGGTGTGGAGACTCACGCCCAGCAGTAATCAGTACCACATACCACAGTGCCGGGCGTGGTGGCTCCCGCTTTTCATCCCAGCAAGTGGGAGGCAGAGGCAGGAGGATTGCTGTGATGTGAGTTGGAGGTTGAGGTCAGGGCCAGCCTGAACTACAAAGTGAGACCCTGTCTCAAATAAAAAAAAAAAAAATTAAAAGATGAGAAAGATTTCAAGAAGATGAGAAATGAAGGTTCTGAAGATCTGGGCCACCGGGCAGCTTCCGGGCTCTCCCCAAGGGAGCTTTGTCAGGAGCCCAGGGCCCCTCTGCCTGCCCCCAGCTGGTGCCCAGCACACACTCCAGATCAGGACAGGATCCTAATAGGTTCTCCTCACTGGACATGAAGTCAGGGAGCCAGAACTCAGCCAACCTGAGTAAGTTGCAGGTTCACTAAGTCTTGTCATGGAAAAGGAATTTTCCAGAGCGTGTCAGGGAGAGTGTAAAGGGATTGTATAGGCAGAAGTTTAAACATACACTCTCAAAAAGATAGGATGCGGGCCTTCTCATGAGAGAGGTGTGTTATTTCTGGGGCTGTAAACATTCATTTTGTTGTTGTTTTGGATTTTTGAGACAGGATCTTTTGCTATGTAGTTCAAGCTGGCCTTGACTCACCAGCCCAGGCTGGCATCCAATACATGACAACTCCTCCTGTCTCAACTTCCCCATTCTGGGATGACAGGCCTGTACCACTACATCCGGTTGGGAACATTTTCGTTTCTCTCCAGAGAATGGAAACCTCAGTGTAGGGGAAAGGGCTGCTGTCCATAGAAAGATAAAGGCCCACTCAAAGGGGTGGGGAAAACTCATTTTGCAAATGAAAAAATGGCTGAGGTCCATTTACAAGAAAAAAGTAATGGCCAAACCTATTTGCTGGTAGATAAAAAGAAATTGCCAGGGTTTATTGTGTCTAGGGGGAAAGATATTTTGAACTGGGTTTGTGTACTGAAGTCATGGTTTTTATTTTAAATTTAGGATTTTCCTTGTCTCCTTTCTATTACATTTATTTCTTCTCTCCTATCTCAGTTCCCAAAAGAAACTTAATTTACCTAACCTACAGAATAAATTTACTAAGTTCTGTTGTAAAATTTTTTGTTGTTGTTATTTGTTCGTTTTGGTTTATTTTTAAAGACAAAATCTTTCTTGTAGTTCAGGCTGATCCTAAACTGACTATGTAGCCCAGGCTGGGCTCAAACTTGAGGTGATCGTCTTGCCTCATTGGGATTATAGGCATAAACTATACTATACTAATTTTTAAATTATGATTTTTCACCCCTGGTACCAGGGATTGAACTCAGGACCTTGGGTTTGCCAGGCAGGTACCATAAATTATGATTTTTAAAACATCTTTTCTAAAAAAACAAAAAAACAAAACAAAACAAAACAAAAAAAAAAACATCTTTTCTAAAAGGGCCAAGGATTTAGCTCAACAAAAGGGCCTGAGTTCAATCCCTGATACTGCCAGAAAAAATAATTGGAGGCTGGGGATTTAGCGCAGTGGTTCCAGCATCTATCTGGAAAGAGCAAGGTCCTGAGTTCAATCCCACTCCCTGGCACCACATGCCACAGTGCCAGGCGTGGTGGCTCACACCTGTAATCCCAGCACTTGGTAGGCAGCGGCAGGAGGACTGCCACAAGTTTGATGCTAACCTGACTTACATAGTGAGTTCAGGGCCAACAACACCTTGTCTCAAAAAACTTAAAAAAAAAAATACTTTCTACTTGTTTCTATTTCTTCCTTCCTACCTTACTACTGTGAGAGAAGCCTACTGTCCAGGCCTCAAGGGTATGAGGCCAGCAGAAGTAAAATTTTAATGGTGATTCTGGAGAAGCTGGTGTCATATGTGGGCAGCTTTAATCCCCTAGCTTGCAAAACCCCTAGCTCCTCAGTGGCTGAGGTCAGGGGGTACAATCCTTCTATTTTGGGTAAAGCCACCCTGCTCTGCGCATCCTTTGACGGTGGAATGTGGCTTCCTTATGTATTATTTAGTTCTAACATCTTATTCAGGGACCTTCTGGGTGGGAGGGGTCATTCTTTGTGGTTAAACTTGACATAACTGCCTTAATCCTCTGGGTCTGGATCCACCAGTACATTTCCATTGAACTTTGAAAATGATCTGTGGATTGTTCTGTTTATCTGCCTAGTTCCCTGAGAGCCGTCTCCAAGCCGGTTCACCGCTCCTCTCTGGGCTCTGGGTCACTTCTCCGCCCCGCCCCCCCATGCCCTGCCCTGAGTGGCTGGTCAGCCTTGCCCTGTGTGATCCAGGTTGGTAGGGTTTCACTTCCTTTTCTGCCACTTACCAGCTATGTATGTTGGGTGACTGCCTGGCTCCTATTTCTGGAAAATGGGAACAAAAAACGTTAGTAATGGGGTTGCTGCGTGGCTTAACTGATGTACTTGGTGGTGAGTCTGGCACAAAATATATGCTCAATAAATGTCAATTGTTATTGCTGTTGTTTTCTTTCTCTCTCTCTTTTTTGTTTTGAGACAGAGTCTTGCTATGTAGCTCAGGCTGTCTTCTAATTCATGGTGACCCTCCTGCCTCAGCCTCCTAAGTGCCAGGATCAATCGTATGCCAACATGCCTTACTGAGATAGGATCTTCTAAGTCACTAAATTATCCAGGCTATGCTAAAACTTCTGATCCTCCCAGCTGAGCCTTCCTGAGGTCGGGGCCAGCTGAACCAATAATGACTCTGTTTTGCAAAAACAAAATCAACCTAACAAAAAGGATATATTCTACCACTCAGTTGCTGCTGTCTGTCAAGTAAACTCAAAGTGTCACCCGATAGGGCTCTGGAGGCTTCTTTCAGGTTTTGGTGTCCAAAATAAAGAATCAGATGAGCCACACAGAAAAGGTAGTGAGAGTATAACAATATTTAAAACATGGAAGCACCTTTGGAACTGAGTAAGAAAACCAGTAGAGGCTAGCAGAGCTTTGAGGGTCAGAGATGAGAGCTAGTGAAAGCAAAGAGGGACAGACTTTATCCACCTGGGCAGAGGCAGAGTGACAGCAAGCAAGAGGCCATCAGCACTGAACCAAGGACGTCAGAACAGAGGTCTGCAGGTCTGTCACATGGAAGGTCGGAGCAAGTATTTGTGGTCGGGGTCTCTGCAGCGATCGAGGCAGGTGTGTGAATATTTTCAGGTGACCTGGCATTGAAAAGATGCTGTGCTCTGTAGTTATGATCTCTGTGTTGGGAACATCTCATCTGTCCTGGGTTCTGTGTTAGAGATAACTTGGTTTTTATCGGGCTGATAGAGATAGCACCTGCATTGGCTGCCTGTTTTGTTGTGGGTTTTGTATCTTGTCAAACTGTAGCTGGAATTAAACAGTATATTCTGTAACTATTCACGACCAGGTCAAGCTTGACAGTTCCGGCTAGAGAAAGCCCAATTGCTGTGAACAAATTAAAGGCATCCAGTGAGGGCTTAGGAAGATAAGAGGACTGCAGAGAGAGGTTCCTTCTCCCATGGTCTTGGAGAATTACCTATGTGAATGCAAATGGGGTGCCTTACAAGCCCAAGGTCCTGTGTTTGATCCCCAGTGACCACATAGCACAGTGCTGGGTGTGGTGGCTCATGCCTGTCATTCCAGCATTCAGGAGGCAGAGGCAGGAGAACTGCTGTGGGTTCAAGGCTTGCCTGGGCTGCACAGTGAGCTCAGGGCCAGCCTGAACTATAAAAGTGAGACCCTGTCTAAAAAAAAAAAAGAAATATGAACGGTAAAGGTCATTCTGATAAAGAAAATATTCCTGCAAGCCAGGGGAAGGGCTGTCCCCCTTATGAAGTGGCAAAGAACTCAACTGTACCGTGTTCATGTCACAGTGCTTTACAGCCAGCAGGACTTAAAGGAGGTATTTAGCAGAAGCTATTTCTGAGCAGTGTACTGAACATGTGGCTTGTTTTCTCTGGAGTGCTTCTAGAAAAAGGGGGAGAAGTCAGAAGTGACTTCAAAAGCATTGCTAGTAGAAAACTAAGCAGACCTTGAAAATTTGGAAAATTCTGAGTCTGTCTACCCTGGGGGAAGAAAAAATGAAACAGCTCTTCAGGAGAGAACAGAGGTGTGACCGAGGGAGATGACCAGAAGATCAGTATGGATCCACCATCCTCTACCTCAGCTGAAGCCAGGATCTCTTGTCTGACTATCCAAGAGAAAGAAAGAAGGCATTTTGGGGCTCCTTCAGGCTACCTCCTCCGTCATAGCCCCCTAGGGCCAAGGCCTGAGAGGCAGAAATCAGAACTTCAAAGGAGGGGCTGCGGGTGCCCCAGGCTGATTGATCTGCCACAGCATGATTCAGGCCTGCAACAGACAGCCACCGGCCCATGACTCCTGTGCAGGAGAGTTGTGCACAGGCAAAGCCACAGAGAGAGAGCTACAGGAGCTGTGGGCCAAACCCCTGCTCCATCTCACACAGGCAGACCCAGCCCCTGTCAGTGGTGGGTCTGATGGCAGGACTGCAGCCCACTCGGCCCAGAGGGAGAGACTTGAGCCCCAGATTACCTGGTAGAGTCTGAAGTTGCAGTCTGGCTGGGGCCCTGTCTCTCCCCCTGGGAATAGGATAGTCTTCCCTGGGTTTGTCCCACCATCGCATTTTGGAAGCACATAATATTTGGTTTCATAGACTCAGTCCAAAAGGAGTTTGCCCTGGGATGAATCATACCTTAAGTCTCGCTCATATCCAAGTCAGGCAATGAGTCTTTGGACTTGGACTTTCAAGTGCGTGATGCAATGAGTTAAGACTCTTGAGGCTATGGAGATGGGGGTGGATGTTTTGCGTAAGAGAAAGAATCTAAGAGAAGAAACCGAAACAATGCTATTTGAATGTTGATGTCCCACCAAAATTCCTATGTTGAAACTATAGGAGTGAAGGGGAAATTTCCCTTCTGTCCTCTAAAGTGGTGGGTTTTTTTGTTTTGTTTTTTGTTTTTTGTGATAGTGGGATCAAACTCAGGCCCTTGTATTTCCAAGGTAGGTGCAATACCACTTGAGCTAAATCCCTGAACCCTGTTTTGTTTTTTAAACTTGCTGTGTAGCCCAGGCTGGCTTTGAATTTCCAGTGATTCCTACCTCAGCCTTCCCAGTGCTGGGACTACAGATATGCACCATCACACCTCACCACATTTACTTTATTTTTAAATTTTTATTTATCTTATTTTATTTATGCAATTTTTGCAGTACAAGACATTGAATTTAGGTCCTCAAGTATACTAATTAAGAGCTCTACCATTGGGCCACACTCTAGTCCTTTTTTTTTTTTTTCATTTTGAGACAAGAGCTGGCTAAATTGTCCAGATGGGCTTCGAGCTTTGCAATCCTCCTGCCTCAGCTTCCCAAGTGCTTGTATGATAGGTGTATAAAGGTGTAGCTTGGCTCCTTTGGAGTTTTTAACTATATGAACATGTAAGGAGGGTGGGGGTAGGCTACAGAGATGGGCAGGAAGACTAGTGGCTTATCAGTTATCATGTAGGACCTCGTAGGTCTTAGTGAGGTTGGAGGGTTTTGTTTTGCTGTTTTATTTTTGGGATTTTTTTTTTTTAGGTTTTTGGATACAGGGTCTCGCTTTGTGATTCAGGCTGGCCCTGAGCTCAGCCTCAAACTCACATCACAATCCTCCTGCCTCTGCCTCCCGAGTGCTGGGATTACAGGCGTGAGCCACCACGCCCGGCACTGTGGTATGTGGTACTGGTTGCTGCTGGGCGTGGGTCTCCACACCCAGTATTGTTATGTAGTTACCGGGGAATCGAACCCGGGTCCTTGCGCTTGCGAGACAGGCGCCGGAACCACTGAGCTAACTCCCTGGCCCCGATTTTTGTTTGTTTTTTGAGACAGGATCTCTCCTATACAGTCAGGCTGAACCTCAGCTCTCTATGTAGCTCAGGCTGGCCTCAAACTTGTAAGCCTCTCCTGCCTCAGCCTCCCAAATGATGGGATTACAAGTGTACACTACCCAGTGGAGGTTTGGAGATTTTACTATAATTTTTATATGCATCAGCAGGTGCTTTTAGAGATTTTCAAAGATCATACATACTCTACCACTGTGCTATGCATATACCCACTACGTTTTTTTACCCCCAGCACTGAGGATTGAACCTAGGGCCCCAAGGGTAGGCAAGTCCTCTACCTCTACCTTAAATCCTAGCTCTTTCTAGAGACTTTGAAGCAGGGAAGAAACATGAACTGATTTGCATGTGTATAAATTTCACATTCAACCCTTAAATGGGTCATGATTATATAGTCCTCTGCCTCTCCAATAGGAAACTAATTATTTTTATGTGTTCATTTAGTTTCTTTATTTTATTCTCCTACTGTTTTATATAAAAGGTAGAGAAGGTCACACTTGCTTTTTAACTTGAAATGGTATTTCATGTACTTATTTACTTTTTATGTGATTACTGGAGATTGAAGTCAGGGCATTGAGTTTGAGAGGCAGGTATTGGAACTACTGAGCTAAACTGTGAGCCTTGAAGCAGTATTTTAGAGATTTGCCTGAAGTAGATACAAACCACCATCATTGGTTTTTCTTTCTTTCTTTTTTTTTTTTTTACTGTTGTATAGTATTCTATTTTGTTGGATCAAAGTTTATTTCACCAGCCTCCTCTTTGTGGACAATAGGGTTGTCTCCAATTTGTTTGTTTGCTATTAAAAACCATGCTTTTGGGCCAGGGATTTAGCTCAGTGATTCCAGTGCCTGCCTGGCAAGTGCAAGGGCCCTAGTTCAATCCCGATTACAATATACTGTGGGAGTCCAGGGAAGAGGATACAGCCTGAACCCTTGTGGTGAACTCCAATCCTCTGATAGTCCCACAGTTAAAGGATTAACAAGCAACAAACAACAAAGTCAGAACCTTGAGGAAACAGGCTGAGCCTGGGCTTGACTCTTGCTACTCTGAGCAGTGGAAGTCAAAGGTCTAATACTGTAGCAACAGAAGAACCCATAACCCAAGCTCGCCTGCACCTTTATTTGGTACCAAGCCTTCAGCCCATAATCCTACCATGCATAAAGCAGGGCAGTCCCACAATAATCCCTGTAGTTGAAGATTACATAGGGCAGAGCAGACAGACATCCTTAAATCCCAATAAATCTTTTTTTTTTTTTTTTTTGAGACAGGGTCTTGCTTTGTAGTTCAGGCTGGCCCTGACCTCAGCCTCAAACTCACATCATAGCAATCCTCCTGCCTCTGCCTCCTGAGTGCTGGGATTACATGCCTGAGCCACCACGCCCGGCACTGTGGTATGTGGTACTGATTGCTGCTGGGTGTGAGTCTCCACACCCAGTATTGTATGTGGTCACCAGGGGATTGAACCCAGGCCCTTGCGCTTGCAAAATAGGTGCCAGAACCACTGAGCTAAATCCTTACCCCCCCCCCCAGTAAATCTTAAAGCCAATAATGCTAGTGCAGTAATCCTTGTAGTTTAAAATCCCACAAGGTGAGGCAGATGTCCGCAATAATCCCAGTAGTTGATCCAAGAAAGGG